>JANHFX010000536.1:15947-37404 GCA_027560015.1 Chloroceryle amazona | reverse complement strand
AGGGAAGAAGTTTCTCCTCATGTTGAGGTGGAACTTCCCGTGTTTCCCCTTGTGACCATCACCTCCGGGAATGTACAAACCAGACAGGCAAGTTTGAGGAGAGATTTGAAAAAGAATTTGCTAAAAAGGAAGAAAAACACACTTGGCTATGAGGACAAGCTTCAGACAACAGGAGTTTCACTTCTATATTATATATCACATTACTTTCCTTTCGTCCACAACATTTTTGGAAAGGAAGATGCATAAACTGCAAGAAAATCATCCTAGGTTTATATTATTTAATATTGCTTATTTAATATAGTACAAGTTTTTAAGCTGAGGTAGGTAGTGTAAAATTTCTATTTTAAAGGTAATTCTACTTTTATGCAAGACAGCATTTTCCGGGTAGAATTTTATTTAGATATTCTTAGAAAATGATGAAAAACATATCTAAGATTATAGATTTGTGCAAAGGCACTTATGCTAGGTCCTTCAGTCAAGCATTTAGCTGCTGCTGAGGTTCTGAAACACATTTCTTGGCTGGCGCTGATTCGTCAAGTACCTGCATTCCTGAATGGTTCTCAACCTTCCCTAATAAAATGCCAGTACTTTCACTCATTCAATGGGAATTACCCTTTTTTGATCCTAGTCTGATTTCCCTGGGAAGGAGAGAGAAAGAAAAAAATAATCCTAGTTGCTTTCTAGAGTAACTCCCTGCTCTGCTTGTTTCTCTAGAAGCTCATCTTAGCCTGCCAGTTCTCCCAGGTTTCTATGAGCTTGGGCAACTAATACCCTGCTGTAGGCAACACAGCATCTGCTGCAATTACAGATAGCAATGGCACTGTGCCACGGGAGAAATCCATACAATCTCTACATGTACACGTGTGCACAGAAATGGGAAAAGGTGTCAGATACCATTCCCGGCTATGATGGAAAGCAGTTTTGAGAAAGAAGGTTGCTAGCACTTCAGCCAGACCCTGATAACCTATGGCCTTTTTGGATGAAATTTCACAGCTAGATTGCAGTAACAGAAAAGGTTTTTTCTCACGCACTTCAGCCCAATCTTTAAGATTTGCACCCTTCCAACAGCAGCAGTCTTCAACTCATCTTCATAAGTCCCTGCAGACTATTGCTAAGAATACAGCAAGTCATAATTGCAAAATAAAATACAAAAATCAAGGCCATTATCAATAGACTCGATTCACTATTCAGGAACTCGCACTTGATGAGCCCACAAGTTAAAGGTCAAAGGCTGCACAGCAGTCATGGAAATTTGTGGGATACCCATTTGCTGTCTAAGTGCAGCTGCATCTGGATTGTTTAGTTGCTTCAAAGACTCATATTGAAGCTTCCAGCTATAGCATTACAAATAGATTGGATATCAATAAGGATTTGGATTATCTCTGCCAAAAGACTTACATCCGATTAAGTCTCGGAGACATCAGACAGTACAATCTGTACCAGATGAGATTGGTGTATTATTTTCTCGGTCATCTGCAGTGGTGACAAATACAAGGATCAACATGCTTGACTGGATGCGTGACCAGAAGAAAGGGGCAAACATTTGTAAGTAAAAACCATTCGTAAAGTGAAAATAAAGGACAAGATTATCAGGATTGCTGGGTTATCAGGGTGGCTAACAGACAAAGCAATACACTGCAAAGGAGACCATGAGAATGCCAGTGCCCCTCCAGTACAACTACTCCAACTAGCAAGGCTCTGATAACAATTGCATGTGCCCGAACTATGAGGTATCAAGACAGTTCTACAGAATCAGACACATTATAAAAACAGTATGTTCATTTTGAACACTTCCAAGTAACTTTTAACTGACAGAGGAAAGTGAACCACAAAATTGTGAAAACAAACTAAAAATTCTGGTTATAAGATCTTATTCTCAGAAAAAGATAAAATGCCAGTTAAGTAATTTCTTAAAATGTTCTGAATATTGCTGCTTTTTTCAAATACCCTGCAACCTTCTGTTTTCTTTCCAAGTCAGATGTATCTCATTAAAATCAGTACACAAGAATAAACTACCAGCCCTTTATAAGAAGACTGTTTATTTTCAGTCTTTACTGAGCGTTCAATGGTATTATCATTACTTGTATTAGCAACTGCCATTAGCTCTGCCAGTAAATCAACAAATATGCAGATAGATTTCAAGGAAAACTATTAACATAGTAACACTGCAATTCTCTGTTATTGCTTCAGCGGACCTATCTCAGGCAGAGAGAATTAAAAAACTTCTCACTCTGAAGTGGAGATTTACTAAGCAAAAAGTTAAGGGTCAACCCCTTCATTTTAATTTTAACACCAGCCCATTCTGAGATAGTGCTTGAGCACAGCACATGTAAGTGCACTATACAGACACCCCAGACCCTTAATTAGCCAGTGAGGAGGAGTTCTGGTCACATATCAAGTTATGGGCTTCAAAAAGGTAGTACCTACAGTTTTAATGTAATGCTTTCTATTCTACTGGTCAACAGTACATACAAAAAAGACTCACTAAGAGCTGCAGTAAGAAATTGCATGCTTTTATGAACATTTCTGTGTTATGCCCAGCTAGCTATAGGTTACAGCATATGGTGTGTTCTCACAGTGATGAGGGTACATAGTTTTCAATTCAGTGCTCTTGTATATTCCTGAATTTTTCACAATGTGGCAACTTACAGGACAGAAAACGTCACCTCTTATCACTGTTGTATGATTTCTCTCACTACTAAGTAACTCTCCTTTTTGACGAGTTTTTTAAATCACTATTTGAAGCCCTGAGGAAATGTAATTCATCTGCGGTCTAAATATTTAGCAATGGATCACAGAAATTTCTTGAATTAACTGTACTTTTAAAACAGTTCTTAAAATAAATAATTTCACAAGCCATGAAAAAAGATCAACTGAATTTCAAAGAAAATGTTGAACTTTATTCCTAAACAAATGTCTTAATCTAACAGGACATGATTTCTGTATTGTTAAACAAGCTTTGCACAGTTTATAGATCTGTACAGAAATATTAATTAGAAGACCACCTACCTTGTCACATTGCCTATTTCAACAAATATTCCAGCTATAAACACAACACACTACTTAAAACTCAACAAAAAATAAAGAATAAGGAGCAAGTTCTAACACAGCAATTCCAGTTGCAAAACCTCTTGGTTTAAATTATTACAAGTTTTGTATATATGGAAAAGGAAATACATAAAGGCTCTTAGAAACCTACACATTCTATTAAATTTTAGAGTGTATGCCATTAAAGTTACATTATTGTCTGATTATTTCATTTAGCATCATGTTTCTTCAGTTCATTTTACACAAGTGATTAAAAAAAGTCTGTTTGGTAACTCAAAATAACATGCCAGACTAACACGTCTAAGACTAACACAGCTAAGCCTTTGGTAACCAAGGTATTAAACTGTGAGCTTTCATTAATAAACAAAATACCAGAAGAAGCCTTTATTTTTGTTGAAGTATTACCCAAATATTTTATGTAAAGGCTCCTTGCTAATGTAGTCAAAATAAAATCACCAACTGCATTTTGTTAGCCTGAGGTAGGTGCAGAATGCAAAGGCCCTGATACCCACTGCCCACTTGTGCCCACTCTGATAATCTGGGTTTGAAATTTGTTCAATCCTAAATTCTGTGTGGAACATCCTTTGGGTGACCATTTGACATCTGTTACAGAGGAGCTATACAGAAATAAAAACACTTGTTTAGACGTTGAACATGTAATACTTTTTTCCTTGCCTTTTGATGCTGCAGGAAAAAATAGCCAGACAACAGAGAAAAACACTATCCAATCTTAATCCCAAAATTCCAAACAGATTAGAGCAGTACAATGAGAAGAAGATTTATTTTCAAGCCTTTAAGTATAACATTACATTGAAAGCATTTTACAAACAAAGGAAGTAACAGAATCCTTCACCCACACAAAACCCCATAATGTTCCATTAAGAGCAAATTATTTAAATCCAAGAAAATACAGTACTCTAACACATCTGTATTTCAGAACTATGGAAGAGTGGGGCATGGAAGAATATCATTTTATGCTTCCTATGTTTGAATAGCCTGTACAAGCTGTACACTTTGAGGTACTGTAATCAGGTTTTCCTCTCCACAGAAAGGGTCAGGTGATGTAAAACACACCTTTGCTTTCTCCAACAGGCTAACTTCACTGCAACCTACAACATGAAAGATATAAAAGTAACTCTGTGAAGATGTCACATCCCTTCTGAGCTGTGGGGAGGAAAAAAATATAAATTAAAAAAAAAGGGGGTTTGATCAGAAAGAGAGAAATAATGCTTGTGTATCACTGAAGAAGAATGCTTATCGTACCATGGAAAATCTGGCAAGTATTAAAACATTTGTCAGCAAGGCATGAGAGTTGGGGAAAGGCAAAAGAATCCTTGAGAACAGCAAATCTAAGAACTAGATTGAGACTCGGTCACAATTCCCTTTCATGCAACCAAATCAGGAGAAATATATGTTGCCCATTATTTTTGGCTTAAATTATTCTGAATAACGTATTGTACTGTAATGTTACTTAAAAAGGGTCAAGAAACATCAGCATTATTAAACTAGATCCTAATTTATACTGACAGGACACAGAGTAATCCAATGCTGAACACAGTATGTTATCAGAAGACTTTCTAAAGAAGGCTTGACTACAGAGTGAATTTTTTGAAAGAAAAGACTACAAGAAATGCCCTGAGCTACCAACTTCCACTGGATTGCAAGAATATGAATAATCTCTGATGGAAAGTATAATATTGTATCTTGAAAGCCATGATAGTTGCCATTAGCTTGAACTTGTCCTATACCACCTTGCTGAGTTGCCTGCATTCTTATGGAGGCCCAGAAACTAATGAAAAAGAAAACAGATTTATAAGGATTATATATATTAAAAGGAGGCATACAGAGAGCAGAAGAAAGGTGAACAGAAGCTCTCATTACTCAGTCTGTGGGAAGATATAAGGAAGATGTTGAAAATTAAGCTAAGGACGTACATAAACCTTACTGTTATATTGAAATATTTTCTCATGTTAAGGTTTTTCTATCCTCTTAGAAGTAAACAAAGGCTTTATACCAAAAAAATGGGTTCGCATCACTGCATTTTGTGTTCACCTGGTCACAGTCTTGAACATTAAGTAAACAAACCCATGTATCAAGTTTGTCAGGACGTAATGTGTGTGAGGGAAGAAAGAGATAAGGGAGTAAAAGTTGTTTAGCATCAGGATAGCACAACCTAACACAGCCGGTCTCGTGCTTGGAGCACCCAGAGATTTTGTTCTTCAAAAGCAAAGGAACACATCCTGAGATGACAGATTGCAATACAAAGGGAAGAAACAAATCAAAGGGCTCTAAACTTTCTGAATCAAATAGGTCCTACCATAACAGCAAGTCTTCTCAAAGTAAGAGTACCCAGATGGGTTTTTTTTTTTAGATTTTAGCAGAAGAAAGTGTCAAAGCAGAATTCATACAAAAGAGAAATTTCAAATTCTCTAGCACTACCAGTAAGTCTTAAGGAAACACTTTTTCAAGCATATGAAACCACTTCCCAAAGTCACTCCGCAAGGATTATTTGCAATGATTTGCGTATAAAGCCATGATGGAGTTATGTGCATGTAATATTAATGTGGCAGATTGAGTTCTTTATTTTTTTTTCCCCCAGCAGCTTATTGCATGTACCACGAAGTACACACACATCTTTGCAGGATCGCAGTCCTGGAAACTGGAATTTTGAACACAAGGTTGTTAATACCAAGAGCCCATTGTAGTCTCAGAGGGTTACCAGTACCAGACGATGAAACAATTTCTGCCTGTTCTTGCTCATGTTTTAGCATTTCTTTGACTGAGAACTGCAATTTCCTTAACACTTTGAGACAGCAGTTCTTTTCAAACAAAGTAGATTCAGCCACAGAGAACACATGTTCCACTAGAGTAACTGGCAGTGAAATGACATTTCTGGTATGCTGAATTAAATTTCGTTTCAAAAAAGATTGTGTTTTGGTTATTTTCAATTTTATTTGAACTAGCATCGCAAAAGAGGGGGGAAAAATGAAAATGAATGATCTTTAAGAACATTTGTTTCTTACCAAAAGAGTTCTAAAACAATTTGAAGAGCAATTGTTAATGTAGCTTTATAAACACATATGACAGATGCTATTCCATTTTTTATTAATTGACCTGGAGGTTATTTTTCACATCCCTTACTGTCTTATATTTATGAAAAGTCACATAACAGTCACCCTATGTTATTAGAGACAAAACTAGAACAGTATCTATTAAAATCCTGCTTTTCCTGAGAAGGAAAAGAAAAAGAATGTAGACCTTTTCTGTTCCAAAGATGCAGATTTTAAAAGTGTAGCCTCAACACGTGTGTCTGCAATTATTCACATTTGTCATTTGGATCAGTTAGAACTGTATCTATGTCATACTTAGTTCGTGGTGGAGTTGGTGGGGGGTTTTTTGAGATGTCATTTAAATTGACTGTGCCTTTAAACAAATGTGCCCAGATGCTATGGTACAGCTAATCACAGGCACAAAGGCCCAGTCAAGGTCAGGCTGCAAGTTTGTCTCTAATTGCCCAGTTATACATTCCTTGTTCACCCAAATCTTCTACTGACTTCAATGGGATTTTTGTTTAGTGAGGATTACAGGATTTTGCCTCCTAGTTTAAGTATTGCATCTATACAGCACTGTGTGTAGTATGTTTGAGTCCCTACAGCCACAGTATCTGTAGTTTTACTAGTGCTAAATAGCACCCTTGAGCTTTTTAAGTCTTTCACCCTCCCAAAGCCTTAAAACTCAGTTCCTTTTTGTTATACTTGATTTTCTTTTACTCTTCCATGGTCAACGTTATCAGACTTTGCAAATCAGCTACCTGTCAGCCAGTATTTGTCCCACTGCTACTACATTTTTCATTTCAAACATGCTATTTTGCTTTCAAAACCTGTTGACCTAACTACCATAGTAGTCATTCTGCCAAAGCACAGAGACAGTATTTTTCCTAACCCAAAGTCTTTCTCTTAAATTCTTGGTTACATTTCAGCTCCTTATTAAAGCAGCCTGGTGGTTTTTAGAAGATCTTACCAATGCCCATAACAGCTTTTGTTGACTTCTCTAAATGTTTTTTTTGTCTGTCACGGCATGTTTGTGTGATTAATTCTCCATGCTATTTTTTTTTAGATGTTTACATCAGGTTGCCTGCAGTCCTTCCTTAGTTTACCCCACAACATATGTTCAGAAAACATTTCTTCATCATTATGCAAACTCTACAATCTAGACAAAGTGCATGCTATCATTTTTTATCAGACCAGCTGTACACTCAAAGGCAAGGGTGTTCCTGTGTTGTCAGTTTGGGCCCGTTGGTCTCTTCCTCATCCAAACTGAATGGATGAGGAAACCCAGACACAGCTGACAGGACAGTTCACTCAAGGGTCTGCTTCCTACAGCACAAACACATAACACCACAAATTCATCTCTAGTATATCCCAGGTGGTCTGGCACCAGTGAAGCCCTTCTGCCACCTCCAAGAGCACACAACAGGCACCTGCAGCGTTACACTCTGCAAAGACTTTTCCGGGGGGCTGAAACACACCCTTTGACTCTTTAACACCAAAATACTCTCAAAAAGCAAAAACAAAAAATCCCTCTGAAGGATCCTCCAAAACAATAAAAAAGAACCATTATAAGAAAGCTAAGGGGACCCATATAAACTGTTATGCTAAGTGCATGTGGTCAGCCTGCTCTGGGCAGCATCAACAAGGTCAACCCACATCCAAGCAGCCTGGGGACCAGAGTTTGCTCTCTACTACAGTTCACAGAGACCACATGGATCCAGTGTTTGCTTCCTTAAGAAACACCACGTACATAAGATACACGTGGTGCCATCATTTTCAAAAACTTGATAAACTCCTAAAGCCTCCCAAAGTAACGCCCAGCACGGAGACTCCCTGCAAAGTGAAAACAGGTCAATGAAATTAGAAGACAACACATAATTTACAACACGGTAACTCTGCTGCAGGTTGTATCACAGGGAAGCCAAGCAGCTTCAGGGTGCTACAGTTTAAACTAATAACTTTATTAATTCATAGTAATTCTCTGTTGTGTTTCTCAAGATAATTTACCAGATCAATTTTCAGGAAATGGGCTTTTGCTCAATACTCCTCCTGGACAAGGGCTTTGTGAAAATGTAGCTACCTCAAGCTTCCTAACCAGCTATATTCTAAACTTTCTGCTGGATTAAACAGCAAAGTGTTAATGCTGAATGGATTTAGCCTCTGCTATTGCAAGCATTTCAAGCAAAAATAATCCAAGCAGAGATGTCCAAGTAGAAAGTGAAGCACTTACAGGTCTTAACATAGGAAAATATTACTTGAATGTCTCATGTCCTCTGAACTTCCTCAGGCTTCTCATTTTATTTTAGGTACATACTGTCTCTACTGAAGTAATGTTCCCAGTGATATCTCCTCCGCTGTTGTAGCAGAACACTTTGATATAAATGTAGAAAAAATAAAATGAAAATCTGTATTACAGAACTACATGGGCTCCATAGTGCAGTGTCAAGAAGAAACTGTTCTATCAATTAGAAAGATGCACTGGTGAGCACTGAAGATTTTGATTGCTATGTTAAACATACAGATTTTAAACCAAATCTTTTCTAATTCTTCAATGCTTTCAAAAAAATATGCCTGGTAACTTCTCCTACAGACTTTGTTTCTACCCTGGGCAGAGGTCTTCAGCTTATGCTGGTCTTTGGGTTACATCAAATGTTTCTGTTGGCCTTGGTTTTAACTATTCATTTCTGATTTGTGAGCAATTCATTAACTGTGCCCCGCAGACTGAGAAGCTGCGAGTTAACAGACTGATTTTTGTTTTATGAGAGGACAGTAATCTTAACATTTTTATTAGCAAAGCTTCTTTCCTGTATATCTGTGAATGATACCATTTTAAAAGAGTAGAAAAGATTACCATATTCCTTATCTATGTTTTTATGGCTAAACATGTAACTGTAGTTATTTTCCATCCTCTGGTGTACATGCATTGCAGTACAATTTTTTTGTCATTTGAACAAGACTTTTTGACCAGTAGATAAAAGATGAAGGATCAGCTACATGAAAATCAGAAGCATTAACTAAAGTGACACAGTGGATAAAGTATATTCATTTAGTTAAATCGTCAGCAGTTACTTTGCAAGCAACAGTAGATGTATAATTACTGCTGAAGTTCTTCAGTTTCTCTCATAGCACAGAGTGATCAGAATACTATTTAATGGGGTCCATTTCCAAGGTTACGTTACATTCCAATACAGTGTGAAACGGTCACTGCCAATCAACAGAGGCACCAGTATTTTTCATGCTTGAAAAGCACATGCTAGTCAGGAGATTTTATCGGCTGTTTACTTTAAACACAAAAGAGCACGTAACTCCTGCTGATAAATAAGGGACTCAAACTCAGTGCCAAGTCTGGGACACCATCAGCGTGAACAAGAAGGAAATTCTTCATTCTGAAGGTGGTAAGACACTGGAGCAGGTTGACCAGGGAAGTTGTGGATGCTCCATCACTGTAAGTGTTCAAGACCAGGTTGGATGGGGCCTTGAGCAACCTGACCTAGTGGGATGTGTCCCTGCCACGGCAGAAGGGTTGGAATGAGATGACACTTAAGGTCCCTTCCAGCCCAAACAGTTCTATGACACTGCTACAAGGCTACAGTCATCAGTCACTGTTAGGTCTGGGCCACATGCATGAACAGTAATTAACTTCTTTGGGGACAAGCAGCAGCCTGCCCATCATACTCTCATCACACATACAGCAGCAGCAGAGTGCACCACTATTTGCCAGATGATGTACGTACAAATCAGTAGATGCTTGCTGGCTTTGCAAGTGAACTTCTAAGTCTCCTTCAGTCTTCAGTACTGTGGTATTCAGTCACAACAAATGAGGAGGGTCAGGTCGCAGGAACTGGTAGATCGATTCCGTCCAAAGGCGAGACTGCTGTAATTTATCTGTTATTTTGCTAGTCTGCCTGTAAGCAATGTGGAGTGCATACATGGAGGGTATGAATCAGAAATGGCCAATCCAATTTTTAGAGGGTATCTAGGCCTGTCAAGTAAGCCCTGCCATTTTTAAACTGAACTCAAGCCCCATCTTTTCTATAAATTGAAATTCTTGTGTGGCTCAGTTTGACCTTCTTTCAGTAAAGCCTGAACTAAGCCATGGTAGTTTATAGCCTGAAGATAGAACAGAAAATATTTTCCCTCTGAAGTGTCTAGATATATCTTTTCCATTCTCAGCTTTTTTCAGATCCTTAACAAATACCTGTCATTTAAGGACTGATCCCTGTTCTTTGCAACCATATGTGGTTGGTTTCCTGAGCTTCATTCCAGCATTCCCTCTGAGCATTCCTTACATAAGATGCCTAAAACTCCTCTCAACAGTCTAAGACCAAATGACAAGTGCATTAAAATTTCTCAGCATTGACTGACTATAAAAATTTGCTATTTGCATCTACCAGTTCTGCCTACAGACAGATTCCAGACTTGCCAAATTTGGCACCTTTCTTAGGACTAAACACATTTGAAAGTAGTTTTGGAGAGCACATGGACATTCCTTATATGAACAGCAACATTTCATGATCCTCTCAATTTATCAAATTAGTATTCAAATAGTAACTGCAGGGAATACATGGGAAAGGGAGACATACTATAAGACTTCAGTTCCTACAGCTCTGCCCAGTGCAAATATATAGTATCACACACACTAAAGCCCCACCTCAGTTCTTTGAGATAGCTGTGTCAGGCAAACATCACTGGCAGGAAGAATTTTACCTATTTTTTAATACACTCAAACTTGAAGCAACAGAATTTCTGTGAAAAACAAAAAAAAAGCACTCTGTAAATGACTACACAAATAGTCCTGACAAAAAGCTTCTACATCTGCTAATAAAAGGCAGAAATTACCCCTATTATCAAATCCTGAATCAGAAGGTATGGTGGTATATCAGGAGGTATATTACAAAGATTAGGATTTGCCTTTATATTTGAAGTGATTGCCTCGGGATATATACTTAATCTGGTCTTCAGAATGCACGAGCTATCCTAGATAGAAACAGATATCAAAAAGGGTACATTTGAAAGAAAATACGGCACATTATTCTAACCAGTTTGCCTACTCCTTATATTTCCCCAAAGGAATATTGACAATTAAATAGGCAAAATAGTAAAATCCAGCAACAGTATAAATGGCACAAATGAATATATGTATGTGTTCCTTCACCATTTCAGATTTATCATAGATCTATCGGTGAGTCACATTTTTATGATTTCAGATATGTTAGTGGGTGACAGAGAAACATTACTGATGTGTAAAAGAGAGACAATGTGTGGGAAGAGTTAAAGAACTGGGAAATATAATTTTCATCTAAAATGTCTCCCAAATGTAGCTAGAATGGGTAAATAGAGTCTAAAATGGGAAACATTGAGGGGCTAGTGTTAATTTTTATACACGTACCTGACTGCCTTACAAAAGGACATATTTTGCAAATACAATAAAGTATTTAGCCCCTTAAAAAAAAAAAAAAAAGAAAAAAAGTGGCATAAAGACATGGATTTAGACACCAAACTTTTTAAACATTGCCAACATTTGTAGCTTGCACTAAAAGTCCAGATTCTGGGACTTGCAGTTATAAAACCCCACATCTTTAAAATATACTTAACATCTCCTGATAGTGGGCAATAGTTTTATAAACCAAACCTTAAAGGAACAGAACCATACAGAAAAATAGAAAATTAATCAAATCTTTGCATCTATTTTATATGTCATTCCTAATTTCTGGTTATATCAAGACATCAGCAATGCTCTAAACATCCAGAATTCAATACTCCAAAGTATTGAATTGAAAGTCTAGCAAACAGCTCCCCCTTAGCACATGAGTAGTTGAACTGAATAGTGAAAACTGAAGATTTTTTATATTATCATTTATTCTTTTAAAGAATTACTTGGTAAAGTTTATTAGAGGAATACATTCTTTCCCCTGCTATACATATTTAAAAAGAAAACACAAAACATACAGAATAAAATGGAAGTTATTAATTATATCAGCATTATATATGAGCTAAATTGTCTGCACCTGAAGGACAGATGTGAACAGATTGAGAAAGCTAGCATCTGGAAAATTTCATCCCATTAAAGCATCACTTTGTCTTAAAAGACAGGTGAAATTAAGATAGGTGAACTCTACCACAGACACAATTTACACAGACAACTTAGAATTTCTCAACAAACGAAAAAAATAACAGTGATTTACATTTCACTTCTAAAGAAATGACAAAAACTAGAGAAGCCTCCCATTCTGTCTCTCACATTGCTTTTGAGTATGCGTTACAGGATTCCTTCCAAGAAATACCACCTCCTACTCCTCCTCCTGGATTTCAATTTTAACATCTATTTCTTTGGGATTTCATCTCCTTTCCCTCAATATTGACTCAAGAGTAGTGTTTCACCTTCTGATCTCATCTCCTTGGATAACATCAGAGAAACCATAACTCCTTTAACAATACTGAAATGATTCATGGCAGTAGAATAGTAGTCTCCTTATCAAACCCAAGTACAAAAACTGGGAACTGAATAACAATAACTCAATTTTACAGCGACATTCAAAGTTTTGATATTTTTGACATCTGCACGTTCCCCACTGGAATGTGGGGAATTAACTTGATGGTTTCTAAAACTGGAAATACATGTGTTTCTCTCCATGTGCCTCTGCACCTCCATTACCAAACAACTTTGTGTAGACCAGTAACTTTAACAAAAACATTTAAGCTGTAAAAGCATAGTGTATTGGTATGCTGCAAACATACAGCATGTTCCACTAAAATATTACTTGAGTTTGGCAAAAAGGTCTGAATAGAACCAAGTTTGGAGGGTAGTATTTTTCTTGTTTTGTTTGCTTATGCTGGCTGGAACTGGTTACTTCCTATTCCTTGGAGGATGACAGAATTATTCAGATGGGAAAGGTCCTTCAATGGCCATCTTGTCCAGCCTCCTCATCAAACCTCCACAGTCAAAAAAAATAATCTACAACCTCGCTGGAAAATATGTTCAAGTGCTTAATTACCTCCACAGAAAATCTCCACCCCCCCCCGCCCTTATATCCTTTGGAATCCTGTCCTGTTTCATCTCTTGTTCTAAGCCTGGGATGTGGTGCTCGGGGACATGGTTTAGTGATGGGTTGTTAGAGTTAAAGTAGTAGGGTCAGGTTGTGGTAGGACTCCATCTTGAAGGCCTTTTCCAACCTGAGCAATTCTGTGATATTTAGTAACCTCAGGATCTGGAAGACCACTATTAGACCCAGTCCTTTAATATTCTTCTCATAGGTGATGTGTTCCAGCCCGTCTTGGCAGCCCACTGCTAGATTCAATAGAGTTCATCGACATCTTTCCTGAATTTTTATTTATTTTTTTTCCACCAAAAAACTGAACACAGTATTCCACGTGTGGTTTAACAAGCATCAACCAGAGAGGAAGAACAACTTTGCTCTATTTACCGGCCATACTCCTTTTGATAGAGCCCAGGATGCTGTCAGCCTTCATTGCTGGTAGGACACAACATTGGCTCACATTCAGCTTGCCATCTACCTCAAGTCCTTTTCCCCCCAGCCTCTATAAGTGCAAGGAGCTCTTCCACCCCAGGTTAAAGACTTTGCATTTGTTTTTACTGAATTCCACAAGATTCCTGTCAGTCCATTTTTCCAGTGCACTGAGGACCTTCTGAATATCAACCCTACTCTGAAGTCCATCAGCTATGCTGCCTCCACACCTCCAGTTTGGTGTCATCCAAAACCATTATGAGCGTGCCCTCTGTCTTACCACAATGCACCCTCTCCTCCTTCTGCTACTGGCAAAGATATAAAACAGAACAGATCCCAGTAGAGGCCCTTGAGAAAAGGTACTTGTACCTGGCCTCTAAACAGAGTGTGAACCGTTAGCTACTCTCTGGAACCAAAGCTTCCAACCACCTAGACCATAAGATCTTAACTTGAATAGAAGAATACTTTGGAGACAGCATCAAAAGCCTTGCTGAAGTCAGAATAGTTGAAATCCACTCTTCTGTTCTCATCCACAGATTTAGTAATTTCATTATAGATAGTGATCTGATTAGTCAAGCATGATCTACCCTTAGCATAACCATGCTGCCTCCAAAAGAATCCCATTTACCAGCTCCCTGAATAAACCAAAGTTTGCTCTATCAAAGGCCAGGATGTGTACTCTGCTACTTGCCTTCCTCACTCCTCTCCATATACTGAGCTCCCGTTAGAGCTCATTCATGTTTGCTACAAGCCAAGACTGCTATTGATTAATACCTCCGTGTCCAGTTCTTTATTTGTGAGGACATTGTCACCCACGCATATTGCATCTACATTAGACTCCCTTGACAGTCTCCAGAGACCTACTGATTTGCTTATATGTGTTGCCCTTCCAGCAGGTGTCAGGGAGACTGAAGTCTGCCTTCAGAACATGAGGTCTCCGAGTTGCTTAAATATGACTTTGTGCTCTTCTTCATGCTAACCAAACATTCTGTAACATATGCCCACCATAAAGGGCTGGTACGTGCGATGTTATCTGATCCCAATCCACAGAGAAGCCATCCACTCAAACTGCTTCTCCAGCTAAATAGAACCCCCCATCCCTTTGTTCCATGTCTGTCTTCCCATACCCATCCATCGCAATTGTTCTAACGATGGTGTAGTGACATGTCTGCCTGCAGAGCTCTGCCTGCTCTGGATTGATTCCTAGGTTGTGTGCATCTCTGTGAAGGCAATTCTTAGCTGACAGTCTATAAGGTAGAAGATTGATGCTTTGCTTCAGAGTTCTTCCTCAGATTTGACCATCTACTGGTAATACCTTTCTGTCTGTCATCCAAATTTTGGATTCTTTTCTCCCAATAGTTTTTTTTTTCCTTCTGTCTAAAGTCTATTTCTATTCTCCTACATTCCAATAAGAAAACATTAATGAAGCAGCGCATACAGACAATCTGGCAAAGTAGCAGTTTGTCTGTCAGCTGTCACACTTTCAAGTTAGCATTGCCACTCTTGCTACTACAACATGCCTTATCTTATGGTCAGCCCTGAATTGGTCAGGCAGTTGGACTAGATGATCACTGTAGGTCCCTTCCAACTGGAGTATTTTAGTCTATTCTAGTATCTGGAAGTGACTGGTGTCACTTCTTTGAAACTGAACTGCACACTGACAATTCAAGTCTAAAACTGGGTTACGAGAAAGAGGTTTCTAAGGAAAGGTGACTGTGTTGCAATAGCACAGAGAAGTAGAAAGGGTGGCTGCTCTAATCTAACTCTTACAAGAGGCACATAATGGCTTTTGAGACTTAGGCTACCACAGTTCAAGACTTGGTTATATAGAACACATAGCAATAAAGCCTAATACGTGTTCCAAGTCAGAAAAGTCAGCAGGGCCTCATTTCTGCTGTGGATATTGCCCAGCAAAACATGGAATCACTGAGCAACAGTGAAGATCACCAGCCTCACATCTTGAGCTACAATTCCACTTCCTTGGCCAAACCTGCAGAAGAGCTTTAGAGGATGATGAGAAGAGTTTCACTGTGGGCTACCATTTATAAAAACTGTGTAGTTTCTTTTCCAGCAGTCAACTGACTGATGGTAACTTAATATTGCTAAGCAAGTGAAGGTCATTAAAAAATGAGACCTTATTAACCCCTATAGTTAGCTCAGAGAACCTCTGGGAGGAGGAACAGACACACATCTCAATGTTCTCAAAAAATGTTGACTACTGAAGTGAAAGCACACCAAATAATTTCCATTGATAGGTTATTGCTATAACTTTGTAAAAAAATGCAGCTGACTCATGGCCCCTCATAAACAAATTATTCTCAATCAGAATTTCCAACTGTGAAGCCACTTGCATCGGACTTAATACTGAGCAGGTTTATTTCCAATGAAACCAAGGAGATAACCCTGAGGTAAAGGCAAAACGACATGCACATCAGTAGTGCTGGAGTACATATTAGCCATTGTTTTTAATTTATTTTTCAAACAGAGCTGTTAGGAAACACAAGCAAGTGTTGCTGGTGACAATTCCTATATTTACAGACTCTTAGCAAGACTGGGTAACTGTTGAGTATAATTTCCTATGTATTGCTTGCTTAAAAAAAACTTCCTTTAGAATCTAGGTCACAGTACAGAAAAAGGCACAGAAAAACCAGATACGCAGGACCAAAAGATGGTATGTTCCCCATCACTCCATGAAGTCTTTTTTCAAAATTCAGACAAAAGCAGGTTAAGCATTCTAACAGCTCTAGACTAAAATCAGAAATATTTCTATAGATAAGTACTGCTTGGCTTTAAAACTCTGGAAAGAAAAGGCAGCCCTTTCCTAGAAGTGCCTGTAAATCAAAAAAAAAAACACAACTCAGTCAAGATTATACTTAAAGAAGAAAGTCTGTCTTTACAGCTGTTGTGACCACAGCTACACCGGTTTTAGTTAAGTTCAGACTATTTACAGCAGCTGAAGATCTGGTCTTCCCATTTAAATTCTGTCTTGACTTTGAGTAATTCTGTTGAGGTCACTAGAACAGGGTTATTCAGGACATAAATTTGCCCCAAGGGCTTTTGTTGCCTAAGCTATATTTATATTACATTAATGTATAAACAGAAAATGCCTAACAAGCTCCAGTAAAGCATTTCATGTAATTAGTTTGTAACTTGTGCTTAGGTCTCCCAAGGGTTACTGAGGGTCAAATAAGGGAAATGTATTTCTGAAAAGCACAAGTCCTGAAATAATAAAGCTTTAGCTTACATTTCCAAGTAGCAACACCTCTGTCTTATGACTTGTAATAAACTTCTTTAAAAGTAAATGGATTAAAATAATAGAACAAAATACAGTCTGAAATGATGGAGTATCATATTAAAAGGCAAATGGTAGTTTTGTGTTTCCACAAATAAAAATGTTTTAATTAATTTGTTTAAACTTCAGACCTTGCAAAAGCCACGAATAACAACTCCACAAAAGTCAGACTTTTTTCCCATATTCTAAAACTGATAAAACAATTTAGATGCAAGCAAAAAAAAATAAGTATTGTCTGTTCTGTACTACCTGTAGCCTATCCTAGTTTGGAGCTGAAAACTCCCAGTAAAACTTGCCTCATATAGAGCCCATACAAGTTAGCAGGGCTGTGTGGCCTGGGCAATGGAGCAAGCTGTTTTAAGGGAACTGATGCCACTTGTCATGTACATGAATAGAGTGGCTACAATCTTCTTTTATAAGGAGCAGTAAGGTTTCATTTTAAAAAGACAAAAGTTATGTAACTTGAAGGTTGAGAAACAGCACAAGACTGAGAATTTTCTTTTATTAACTAAACTTGTCTGAGAACTCTAAAGAGCCACTAAAATACAATTAAAATGAATTATCAAAGGTCACCAGGCACCAGTTGTTCACTTGGATAACTATAGAGGCAGATACCAGACGTTGATAACTCTCATTTATTGAATTTATTAACAAGCTGCAAGAATGTGCTTGCTGCATTGCATGACTATGCATATTGAACAAGTGTTTTATTTCAACTTTACTTTTTTCCATTTTACATAGTCCACAACCCTCTGTACTATGCAAACATGTAACCTTTTTTTAAGACTCTGTTCCATCACACATGACATTTATCAATACATTGATTAGTTACAGAAAACTGAAAATAAATAGTAAGGAAATGCAATCCCCTTAAGGCCCAAAGAGGACAGATAACCTGTGATTTTAAGACAGCTACTTATAGCATGTAGTTCACTAGATTTGTATGCTAGTACATCCAGCCTCTGGATTTTTTTATGTTAAATATGTAAATCCCTGATTTAACAGTTGCTGACAAAGCAGGAACTTTGAAAGTGGAGATTAAAAGGAATAAACCAGTCAAAACTGTTTGAGTGCAGTTAATAATATGAAACTGTGATGCTTCCACATACAGCTAGAATACCAAGTGATGCCAGCAGCCACAAGCACATCCGTTTTGATGGGGAAAGACAGAAATAGGTATTTCTGAAATATGGGCAGAAATGGAGAAATGCATCCGACACAGCTCGGGAAGGACAGCAAACCCTGATAATACACAGGTATTGGCAATGCTGCTTTCAGGTTCCATTACAATCTTACATCACAATGGTTCTAATTTGTTTGCGTAGATATATTTCGAATTGGTAACTGTAAAAAGTCCTTTCAATTAAAAAGGAATTCAAGTCAGACAGTTCAAGACTGAAATAGAAGGAAATATTATTGTTCCTGATTTATGGGGGAGGAACAGCTGGCACTTATTATGTCTATGTACTACATCAATCACCAGCAACACAAACTCTGATAAGTCTACCTTATGTTCCTGTAAATACAAAGCTGTTTTTCCTCTCCTAGACCAGACTGCTAGCTTATGTAAAGTAGTCGAGCTCTAAATCCAGCCCTCTATCTTACAATCAGTTCAAATGATTTACCAGGCACAAATTTCTCTAGTTTAGCTTGTACATATTTATTTATTTACTTTAAACCAAGTGACTGAGTTCTACACAGAACACTCTTACAGGATAAACAGCACCAGTACAACAGAGTGTCAGCAAGTATTACTGGTTGGGGTCAAAGTTGCAGTTACCACAGATGTCAATTTGTGTTTCGTTATCATCTCCTCTTTATAAACAGCACACGCTGTTTATAAACAGACAATCTACTGCAACTGGCTAGTGACAAGAATGAAAAGAATAGAGGTGGTGGTAAGGATGTTAACCACAGAAAAATTAATAGGATGTTGCCTCTCACAATCTGACCACCCCATGTGCAGGACATAAGTACTGGGAAACAAATGCACTTTAACTTTCCAATCTGCTGAGGAAAGAATGAAGCAGAATAGATTGTGCAGCAAGCTTCTCTTACGTGCTTATCACAATTTTCAGTACAGAGGATAAAGAAAACCACTAGAGAGCAAACATTTCCAAATTTGACTCAGACTACATGGGAGGAAAGAAGGAAATAGGTATTTCAAATTGAATAGTCCATTAACCTTCAAAAGAAACAAACTTCTAACTCATGGAGAGATGCAGCTTATTGACCAATTGTGCTGAGAAGACAGTTTATAATTTTTAGCCTTCCCTTTCTCTTTTAAAAAAGGTCAATTGCAATCTGGCAGCTGAGATGATTAATGGAGCAACAAAGAGCTTAAACTGAAATGGGGAAGCATTCTCCTGCATGTTAGTCTGGACTTCAAAAATCAAAAGACTTTGTCTAGTTTTCCCTAAGATACTTTGAATTTTGACAGAAGGAAAAGCAGAGCTATCAGTTACTATCTTTGAGAAGGATAACCAATCTGAAGGATTGGTTATCCTTCTCAAAGAGAAAGTTGGTTATCCCAACTCATCTAGAGTTGGGATAAACCCCCTGCACTATGGCAGCATTCTACCATTTTCACATGGGGAAGAGCCACACTTTCTCTGTAGAAGCCTCCAGCCCAGCCTCACTGCTCCCAGCACCCTTCTTCCAACCTTGTACCATCTCCACATGCAAATGCAGACACTAATCAGATCCAGATAGCTTCTGCTGCTAGACACATCATACATGCTTCTAAACTCACTATTTCTGCAGCATAATAAAAGTTTGCAGCCAAAACCGGCTCTAGGTGCAAATCAAGTATTTGTGTAACGGTTTTGTTCCTTCCCCCAGCCCCACGATCATACCCCATGCATGATTTTGTGTCCCGTGGCCAACCGGTCCCACTAAAAGATACTGATAAGCAAATCTGGCCCTTTCTCGAAGGCGTTTCACTGGTTAAAGACTACAAGAACTAGAAACGGTTGTCATGGAGCTCCACTTCCTCTTATAATTATTCTTGAGAAAAAAATCCGTGTCATAATTTTCTGCCAGCTCAGATGCCAGACCCTTGTTTCCTTGGAAAGCTTATGACCTCTGAGTGTATTACAAGCCTCATCTTGTCCACTCTGTAATTTATTTTGACTTCAGCAAGACGTTTTCCTTGATATTCTAGGATGCAGGAAATATGGTCTAGAGGAAGTTACTACAAAGAGGGAAGCAAAACTGTTGGAAAAATGTACCCTGCCATTGTTTATGAATGGTTCACTGTCAAAATGAACACAGCTGTACACTTGGTGCTGTGCTGTTTAATGTATTCATTCTGGATTTGGGTGGCAGAAGAGGGAGATGCTTACAAAATATGCAGCTGACTACTTTGCAATCAACTTTTGTGGCAAGAACTTTGGAGGACAGGATGAGAATTCAAAAGAAACTTGGCTGATTATGAGATTTTGTTAGGACACTTCCACTCTTCAGAATCTTTTCAGTTCTGTCCTTCAAGCAGGACTACCACACTGGACAAATACAAACTGAAGTTCTAACTTTGTAGCAGCAATCCAGATGTGGTGGTTTGACCTTGGCTGGATGCCAGGTGCTCACCAAGCCCCTGTATCCCTCCACCCCCTCCTCCGCTCAGCTGGACCAGGCAGAAGAAAATAAGATGCAACTCCTAGGTTAAGACAAAGGCAGTTTAATGAAAAGCAAAGCAAGGCTGCATGTGTGGTAGCAAAAGAAAAAGATTTATTCTCCACTTCCCATCAGCAGGCGATGTCTGGACCCTTTTTCTGGGATGCAGGGCTCCAAGTGTGTATCAGTCACTCCAGAGCACAGGCATAGGGCCTCCTCTCCTCCTTTTCCTAGCTTTTATTTTTGAGCTGATGTCATATGGTATGGAATATCCCTTTGTCAGTTTAGGACAACTGCCCCAGTCATGTTCCCTCCCAAGATCTTGACCACCCCATCCCACAGGGCGGGGGGGATGCTGAAAAAACAGCCTTGGTGCTGTGCAAGCCCTGTTCATCAGTAGACACAACACGGGGGTGTTATCAGCACCATTCCAGCTCTCAATGCAAAGCACAGCACTGGGAGGGCTGCTACAGGAAAAATTAACTCCAGCTCAGTCAGACCCAATACACCAGAAAAGCCATCTATATGTCACAGGCTGAACACAAGTTAACACCTACAAAGAACAAGCTGAAGGGACCATTGTTTAGTCTAAAGAAGAGGAGCTTGAGGTGAGTAGAGGGATAAGTACAAAGGAGAAGGAAATAAGCCATCTTCCATATCCATACTCTGCAGGACAAATAGTAATGGACTTACATTTATAGCACAGAGTATTTACACTGGCTATTAGGAAAAAGAGTTGTGTTGATTAATCTCCTTTCCCAAGCAGATAAACATATAAGCAAAGCTCCCGATTTGTCTCGTAACAGTCTTCCCTTTACAGTCCGATACACAGACTTACCGTGGCTTTTTTTGTTTGCTTTTTATCTAGAGCCTTACTTTGTGGCCAGACTTGTGGTAAACTGTATCACCACACATTAAGTCACAGAAAGCAAAGAAGACATATATCCAATGGAAATAGGTGAGCATATTATTAAAAAATTATTAAA
>JANHFX010000536.1:0-14266 GCA_027560015.1 Chloroceryle amazona | reverse complement strand
GAATGACAAAAAATAACACGTTGCTTACTCAGAAAATACGATCCTTTAGGACACAGAAAACAAGAACACATGTGTTTTTTTTTTAAAAAACCCCCCCCCCCCCCCCCCAAACCGGTATGTCACTCTAAACAGTACAGAAGTCTACAAACCATGCTTGGATGTGTAAAGCTTCTAATTAAAATGAGGCCAGCTTCCAAGGAAAAAGAGACTGCTATGCAAATGCAGAATCTTGCTCCAACCCCCACTGACATCAATAACGAAATGTCCACCAGTTTTGGTGGACAATGAACCAAACATATGCAAAGGGTGCCTGAATCAGCAGAAACAGGTTTGACACACTGACTTCATGAGTTACCATCCTCCCAAATTCTTCAGCCTGATGATTATACAGAAAGTGATCTGAAGTGGAAGATGTAAGGAGAGGAAATAACATGAGGGGTATTAACCAAACTCATTCGGCTTTGCTGCAGTTTGCAATAATTCATACGGCTGAGCCCACAGTTAGTACTCTCCTCAAGGGAGTTTACAGGAGCACTTAAAGGAGCCTTTGCCATAGACCTTCTTTGTTTAAATAAGCCCATAATGTAGTGATAATTGGTATGTACATTTAGCATATGTACACGGCTACAATTTATCTTTCCTGAATATTATCACAGCAAGGAAAAAATGTAAACAAAACCAAATTAACCACCATAAGTAAGATCGATGAGAATTCTTAAAAATGAATGAATAGTAATTTAAAAACAACCAGGCTGCTAATTTTAGATTGCTAATAATCAGGGAGACATCAGTGAGAACTCTAAATCTCTCTTTCACTTTCAAAACGTTTTAATGCAATTTAATTTTTAACTACATTCGCTGCTTAAACCACAATATCAGAAACAGTCCAGCTGCATTTCAAGAACTGCAAAGTGAATCGGGAAGAAAACTAAATGCTGCATTTCAATACAGGGCTTCTTTAAAACTATGATTTTCTAATTAAAAAAAAAGTGTTCTAATGTTCTGAAACTTATATAGGTATGAATTAATCCCATCGAAACATACTCGGTATGGCTTTAATATGAAGGGGCATTATTGAAATAAAATCATCAGTCTGAGTTGCATGACAACTTAAAGCTAGAATAAGCATCCTTCACAGTAATTATGTCATAAAAAAACTGCAATAGTTGGCTTTTCAGAAAGAATTCTTGCCTATTATAAAGACACTAAAACTGTAGTGCTGGCTGAGGTTAAATTTATATAATCAAGCTCAAGTATTTTGTTGTTTTAAATTACTTAATTTTAGGAAGAATAAAAAAGAAAATTACTATTGGTTCCACTTTAAATACAATCCAAGTTTAGTTTAAGCACTTGCTAAAAACCCCCAAAAATAAAACCTCTTAAGCACATTATTTGAAATGCTCTCTGAAACAGCTCCATATTGAATCTTAATTCTAGGTAGATGCTAAATAAACTAAAAGATAAAGCTCCAAACACTAACCTCATTTTCTGCATGTGAAAAATATTCCACTGCAAAAAGCATCCTTTTATGGCTTTGGTCTAGACCAAAACTAAATAAATTTTAAACCTATAAATCAATGGCCATACTTTGTTCTTGATGATAGACCACAAATTGTTTGGGTAAACAGGGTTACGGTGAAGTGGATAGGGATCCACTCATGGCTCCTAGATGGACACAACGGCAGCATTGCTTTTCCACCTCTATTTTTCTGTTTCGACTTAAAGCCCTTTGAGGCAGAGCTCTACTCTTGCTACTAAACGATGTAGAGCAACAAAAGATGAATCCCATTGAAAGGCTGAAATAATTTCGAACAATGTTAACACAGGTGTAATACCTTAAATTCTTGCTAAGTGGCACTAATGCATACAACCAAATGACATGGATAGCACATTTTTTGTTAAAAAGTCACTAACTTGCGTAGCTTTTCAGCCACACCAGACTTGATGGGGTGAGAAGAAAAATACAGGAACAGAAACCTTCAACAGTAAAAAGCTTTAAGATTTGCCAGGACATAGTGTTTACACATTTGGACTATTTTCTTTTCAAGGTGCATATTCCAATAGCTGATCAACAGAGCTTTTCCTTTCAATTCATTGCACTTATAAAAACCTAACTCGGTAAATTTTGAATAAGCAGAAAAGTAAGCTTTGTTAGGAAGACAACAAACTGAAATGTGTGATCCAAATCACTTGTTTGTGGATATTTGCTTAGCATACATGTTAATTTTTAAATTCCTTCCTGATATTATTGTTCTGATTTTGGACCATCTGAAAACTGTTACTTAACTCATGATACGCTATTATTGAGAATGTAGCAGCAATCAGCTCTCAGAAGATTTAAGCTTTTAAAGACCATTTTTTCAAATAATGTAGAGATAACAAACATTTTTAAGAACATAAAATGCAGTTTGGTCAGCCAGCTACTTACAAAAAACAAACAAACAAAATCTATATCCAAAACCAATAGTGATCAAAACCACACACAGAGAAAATATATGGACAAAAATCTGATAAAATATATTAACTGAAAATGGCTTCACAAAACATAAAACTAAACCAAAAAGGTTGCATTAGATATAGTATGGTAAATCCATACAGCTCGGCTGCATCCCAGTGTACTCAGCTCTCAGGATGTCACCTAGGTTCTTCTGTTTGAACTACTGTTTGAAGATGCAATAGAATAAATCACCAAGATGGCATATCAAAATCACTCCTTTTCAGTGAGAGGTGGTAAAAAGCTTGACTACCCACATTCATAGAGTAGGGAGGGGAAAAGGCACATGGTAAGAGGTTTCAGAAGGGAATGAAATCAGGAACAATAGGGAAAAGGAACATAGTTTAACAGCAAAATAGTGTTTTGGACTAATAAAACTCCAGCTGAGGAAGAAGGAACTTCCCTCTCAGCAGCCATTTGGAAGCAGAGAAAACTTGGTTGTCCTCTAAAGCTCTCTAAATGGGAGTAGTGAAGAACTGAAGCAGACAAGAGCATAGATAGGTTTTGTAACAGTGTCTACAACTCCTTATCTTCCTTCTCTTTCTTGGAACCCAAAGTTCTTAGAAACCTTCATAAAACCCCAGTCTACTCATGGACCCATTATCTCCGATAGCCGAAATGAAGAAACCATGCAGGTGGAGTTTGTAAAAGCAGGTGTTTAAGCTACTGGATGCCTTTGTTGTCTGAAAATTCTGCTCTCAAGGATGAGGCACAACAAGGAAAGATAACAGCGGTCCAGCCCATCTTGATTAAGAGAAGTCATAGATTCATCATAGTGAGATTCAAGCACAGCAGGCCCATGAGTTGTGGCTTTCTAAACAAACAAACGAAACTCCAAACCCCTGCAAACTCCAAGAAAAACAGATCCAAGTCAAGAACCAATAACGCAAATATTTTTTAAACTGCCTTGTATAGAACCAAATTAGGAAATAAACCTGACCTTTATTAACACAGAATGGAAGATTTTGTAACAAGTTAAAAAAACAAACAAACCAACCCAAACCCCAAAAGCAACAAACAAACAAAACACAAACATTCCACTTCACTTTAGCAGTAAGCAATCTCAGGTTTCCCAATTCCTCAGCACAGAGAGAAAGAGAACTTTCAGGGACTAATTTAGAATTTCCATGGGTTAAATTACCCTCTGAAACTATTCCCTCTCAAGATAGCTTTGGGTGACTAAGTTTTTAATACAGCGTTCAGCTAGATACCTATAGATGCTGGATTGTGTTCAAACTGAAACTGAGTTAACAAGCACGCTGAAGTCCTCACATAGTCCCCCTTTGCTCAGAATCTTGCAAATCTCTCATTTTCCAAAGGTTCCTGCATTTCTTTAGACTGAGGGAAAAAAGCTGACAATGCTTACTTATTCTGTATTGCCCTTTAAAAAATAACAGGTATTAAATAAAAATCTAACAGCTTATTATATTTCCACATATCCCCATATAATTGCCTAATAATATTAATGCACTTCAATCAATCTTTAGTTGAGTCTTAAAAGTAATAGCAAAAGAATTTCTTGGCAGTGTTTTTTAATTTTTATAAGATCTTGAAGTACACACTTTAGTTCCACTAAGATACCTAGCTAAGATGCTTAGAAATGCTTCATTAGTTATTTTAAATGGGGGTTCAAGCACACATGTTGCTTTGACAAATTCAAGACTGTAACTGCTTTCTAACCTTCCCTTCCTACTGTGATTCTTAATCAAACAGGTGTTTGTTGAAAATTACATAAGAAAAGTAAAAATAGCTTCCATAGGTCTTCACTTTCTGGAGCTATCAGTATGGCTTTGCATATTTATATATGAATAAACTCATACATAGAGCAATGTTCAACCTCAAAGAAGAGAACTACAGTAACCCTTGCTACTGTGCCCATGACTTTGCCTCCCAGACCAGCTTAAGTACTTCCCTGGCTGATGCCTACTGCTTCCCAAACAAGGAATTAGTGTGACCTGGTCTGCTCTCTGTACATGACACTTAGGATGCATTCACAGGCTGGGATGAGGACTCAATGGCTGAAAGGAGCATTTTCTTGAGCATTTCAACTTCTGCATCTTTTATAGGAAGTGCTACAGGTTTTCCAAGTAGACCCTCTTAGTGAGGGAATGAAAGGAGGACAAATTCCCACAGGAGAACTTCCATGCCTCTGGTATTACAGCCTGAAATTTCAAAGCATTTCTAATTTACTTGGCAGGCTGCTTCAGAGCACTCACGTCACACAGGCTTAAGGCCGACCATCACCCTGCACCCACCTACATGTTCTTTGTGCTTTTCAGAAGACAAAAAATATAAAAATCCATTCTAATAGCTTTTTTTAGACCTGTAACAGGAAACACCTGAGGTACATCGAAGTTATATCTAACAGGCTTTAATCACATGCCACACAAAACAGCACCTGATCTGGCTACATTTACCTGGACAACAAAATAGCTGGAGTTCTGCTTTCTGATTAATTGTGCTCGGTACCCTCCTCTACAGCCTTTCACCATATTTAATATGCTTGCCTACCAGTGTGAAAAGTAGAGTGTCCTAGCACCTCCTGTTCACATATAGTTATTTGGGACTCACAAAGGAGGCTCACCAAGAAGAATCTCCCCAGGAAGCCGATTACAACAGCACACACTGAAGGCATTTCACGCAGTATGACCAGCTTGAGCCTTATGCAAGGTGCAACAGGCCCTTCCACCTAAAAATACACTTAGTGGAGGGGGGCAGTGAATAATTTTTAGCTACGGTTTAGCATCTTGAATGCTTGCCTAGGAAATGGTTATCCATTATTTTAGCACAGTTTCTACCAGAAGTTCAAAACTACCCAGCGAGTCCTAACAGATGCCCAATTCATTGCGCTGTCTTGCGCTGCGCTAGACTGCTACCCAGGGTCTCAGTGCCCAGAGGTCAGGTGTAGATATCCTGAATGTGGTTGTGCCAGCTCACAAAATCTGGCCCTTAGCAGCCTCTTGCTCTTTTTTTCCCCTTTGTTGCCACTTAAAGATCAGATCCTTGAAATTTTACCCAAAAGTATAACCAGTAGTAAAGATCTGAGATTTGTACTGGGGATGTCAGCTACAAATTTAGTTTCTTTCTACGTGTGGCTCTGCATGTTAAGTCAGCAGATTGGGACAAAAATATGAATTGCATTCTGTTTCCACATTAGTGCAAGCCCAGAGTAACTACTGACTTCATACATTTATTTGAGATATACAACTGAGTAAATAAAATAAGCCAAAATAACTCAGATTTATAGATTGAATCTCTTTAGTTTATGGCTTTTAAACTCCTTAACAAATCAGAACAGTCACATGTTTTTGATATGCGAAGTGTATTCCAGCATATTTAGCATATTTAGTTTAAGGAAAGTGGTGCATTTATATTTAATTATAAAACAAATTATCTTTGTTGCCTAAATACACTGCTTGAAAGCTTGCTTTTTTTTTTTTTCCCCCTGTTAGCAATACTGCCAACTCTTATTTTCTTCAAACAGAACTTTTACTGTTTTACTTGAAACTCCTGTTGGCAATCACAGTTCAAACTTTCACATATGCTTCTATACAAACTACAGCAATGACAAAAAACTCTTAAAAAATGTAGTAATGCTTCCAAAGCCAGAAAGGTCGTTTGGACTGAGGTGCCCAAAATAACTGACTGGATTTGGCTCACTAGAATAATTCCTTCTGCACATAACTACAGCTTCCTCTCTCCTGTACTCTTCTTCAGATACTTCTGGATATAAGTAAGGCCAAGCTGAGGCTGTATGAATTATCTGCACACGATCACAGCTCTTCTCTCTTGGCTTAACTAGCAATGGGCATGCCATGATTACACTTGCTCTAGTTTACTGGTGTATGATCGCTGAAGGCCCGCTCACATAGAAGCGGCACATGTGCTTGTAAGAGAACAAGTAAGGATGTGAAGATAGGCAAGAGGCAGCACAGTCTCTGATCACACGAGGAAATAAATAGCCACTACAATGAAGACAGACACCCATATGCTGCTCACTGTATGCGTGTGTCTCAGAGTGAAGTCATGTTTGGATATATCACTTGAATAAAACAGGCTGTTATTATCAGCTGATTTGACAGGAAATAACTACATTGAAATAACTACATTTTCATCTTGTATAATTATATGTCACTAGTTCCTTATGTTTGCTCACATCAAGCACTAATTGTATCACCCCATTTCAAAATGAAGAGAGGAGCTGACAAGCAAAGACAAGAACAACCTACAATGCCAAAATATTTTTGTATGAGGGCTGTAAAATAAATGTAACAATCACAAATCCAACTGATTATACTCTATTTCCTACAACACAAGAACTAGCTGAAATCTAAAGAAACAATCAACAAGTTTGAAATAAAGAAAGGTGTCAGGGTGGAGAGTCCCACCTCCCTCACCAAGACTCAACTACAAAGTGCAACTCAAACTCATTGCTGTAGAAGACGGCAGAGGTGAGAGATATAAGCAGGAGAAGAAGAAAAAAAAAAAAGCATGTTTCCACTACAAATGTAGTCCTTCAGTATTCACAACACATCAGAGGAAATACTAACCCAGACTTCAGCGTGGTATTTCTAATGCTTTTTTGTACTTGTAGTTAGACCAAAGAGGATTTTGGTGTGGCACACAGTATGTGCCTGTATAGAGGTGAGCTGCTTGGAGGGTCAGGTTCACCAAAGGAAGATCAGCTACTCCAACCTCCTGCTTGCAATAGCCATTTTCATCTCTGTGAATCTCTCATTCAGTTCATCTCTGAACTGAATGTCTTAGAAACGTACAGCCTCCTACCTAAGAGAATCTAGACTTGACAATCAAGAGATGCCGAAGTCACCATTTCTCTTGACAGCTTATTCCAAAGGTTAGTCACTCTCACAGTTCAGAACAAAACCAAAACCCAACCAAACAAAAAACCCAAGCAAACAAAAAACAAGCAAAACAAAAAACAACAACAAAAAACCCCAATACAAACCCAAAACCAATGTGTCTGAGTTCAGTTTTTAATTTCTGCTGTGTCTTTTGCCATGTTACATTTTCTCTTTTCCAAAGACTTCTACATGCTTTTCCCAGTCATCTTTTGATCTGCAACTCCTATTAAGACTGTCACTAGAAGTTATCTTTCATTTTTTATTGTTACGCTTCTTTCTCCCAAGTCAATTTTCAGTGCAGCTTCAGCTGCAGGTATCAATACTGGAGACAGCAGCTCAGCAGGTGTTTTCCTAGTGCCACATGCAGAAGAGGTGAGAAGGGTATGTCTCTGCTGCAACTAATTGCTCCCTTCTACATGTGTGAGCTTCTTAGGATCCTTTCTTAGTGACAGGACTGTAACGAAGGACCACAAATGTATATACACCACAGCTCTTAAACCTTTCTTCAAGTACTAATTCCCAAGTTTAGCCTTTTATATAATAAGTATATACAATCTTAAAATACTAGAAGGCAAATTACAGTTTTGTTTCAACTATTATGGAGCTTAAAGTCTTACTGCTTTGCTGGACTCATGATTTTTCACATTTGGGACTGCCAGTGTTCTACTACAGCAGGGTGAAAAGCTTTTGTACGTAATGTAGCAGATAACAGTCATGTAGGAAGTACTTCTGCAACAGTAATACATGTCCGTTCAATGCTCTCCTTATCTTTATAGGTTGTTCTTTTCTAGGCCATATAAAACACTTGCAATTTATTACTAAGGCCCTCCAAACTAGCATGGTATGACACAGTTGAACTATTCTTTAACATTTCCCAACTTTCAAGAAGGTATTTTCTCTAATGCTTTATTTCTGCCAGTGCTCACTGCCAATCAACACGATGAGGCCTGACAGGATCAGGATTATCACGCTGAAAAATCAAGGCACTCCACTGGATTTTAAGTAAAGGGTTTAATTAATTCATTTCCACTTTACTTTCTAAGTTAAACAGCCTTTTGCCATAAAAACATGAATGGGGATTACAGAGAGTTACATTCAGTGCTCCTCATTTGTCATATTTTCCATGAAAGCATCACTTGCAGCATTAGGGCAGAGAATTGCACTTCAAGTAGAAATAATCCAGAGTGAGGTTTTTTTAAGTCATGGTCTACTGAAAGCATCTTTTCTCTATTTAAAGCAGAGAGATGCGTTACGTTACCCTTCAGAGTTTGGGGCAAACAAGAGAAAAGAATAAGGTTGCTGTGAAGCATTTCTGACTCCAATGAAATTCATAAATATGAGAGAAGTGACTCAGGTCTCACTTCTCCACTCAAAACATTTATTAAAGGAGGATGAAGATGAAGCAAGTGGGTAGGAGCAGGAGAGAGAGACCTCAACTTTGCCATCTGAGTTAGCAGAGCATAGGCAATTGATTCACTGGCACTCCCACAAAGGTTCCTTACTGAGTGTATCTAAAGGTACATTTGTGAACAGCTACTTTGAGTTCTGGAACAAGTTATAATCATGCATTTACTTCAGTCTGGCTAGATTGAGGAATAAAGACCTGCAAAACTACTTCAAGGTATCCCATGAATATAAGGAAGGTTATTCAGTCGATTTATTCTGTCTCATGAATATGTTTTATTAACTCTTATACTATGGAAGTGATTTATGATGCAATACAGTATCTTAAGTGAAAGGATGTAAGGTTAGCTCAACTCAGCCACATCAGGTAGAGTGGACACCATGACTGACCACACGTTGAGTCAGGCAGCTATCAATTAGCAAAGCTTTTCTAAACAGAGATATATATTGTTTTATTATATTTGGGCTTGACAATACATTTCTTCTAAATAAAAACAGTTCTCCTGATAGCACATACTTGTTGTGCTCTATTAGATTTCAATAGTATACTTACATGCTAACAAACACAAGAAATTAATATCCTGGACTCAACATACACCTAGGTGTGATATTCTCATCAAGACTGTAACAGGTACAACAAGCAGCTCCTGAAATAACAGCGTATCAGTCTTCAGTTAGAGTCTCTCCTCCACATTTAGCAGAGTTAGTAAGAAAGATTCAAGCATTGTGTAAAAATAGTTAAGAAAAAAATAAAATAAATACCTAATTTTAAGACTATTTCCATTTTACATTTGTTTTTCCCATGATTCTGTATTTTCTAAATTGTACGGAACCTACTGGAAACCAGCCCATAAGAGTAGAAGAGATTATTTCATGGGAAAAAAAAAAAGGAGTAACTTTACTTCAGCTATAGAAGAATTGTTAGGTGACAGTTTTAAGTACACATCAAACATCTTGAAAATAATAACAAATATTTAGAAGGACCTATGCATATAGACAGACACATTTTGTGTGTGCATGTGTGTCTACACATAAAAGGGTGGGAAAAGCATCACTATATTCTATAGGTAGACCTAAATTAAGCAACAGCATCCGGATACAGAACAATACATTAAAAGAAAAATATATGACCTCAGGAAATTCCATACTAAAATTATCTCTCTATTTATCTGTATTAGTACTGAATGGGATCAAGACAACAGCTGGTGTTATGTATCAGATACACTGATCTAGTACACAGCTTATTTTTTAAAAAACTTAAAAGATATTGTAGCCTCTCTCAGCATAGAGTGTGTTGCAGTGTTCCTATTAGCCCGAGTTTCTGGATACATGTTGCTGGAGCTAGAAGAATAACTGAACAGCAGTTGTGATCTCCTCTCTGCAGCTCCTGCTTTTCTTTATCCCTTTCACCGCCTCCTTCATCCACCTGCTATTTATAACTCAGTACCAATCAATAGGATTTAAACATTAAGCAAAGCTTCAGTACTTCAGCAACCTTTCAAGCTTGGTCTGAGGACAAAAGCTTTATATACTTAAGAGAAATTGCTCAGCAATTTCAGCAAAGAGGATATGGAAAACACTGAATGCTACTTAAGAAAGTTGCTGAAGTTGGACCAAGATAAACGTGCATGTGCTTATTTCCTTTAATGACACCTACACCCCCCATGAGTATGTTCCTGAAAGTGGTAACTTTTGAAACCTGCAATTTCTGAAGAAACCTTGAAACTGTGGCTGATGAGGTCATGTTATATATTCCTCATGGGTGCCCGGCTCTGTCTTTTAGTAACAAGAGGAGTTCAGAAAGCAGGACTCAGTTGCTTAACTTTTAAGTAGATAAAATGAGATAAAAGCTAGCTGCTAATCACCAAAGAATTACTGCCTCATTCAAGGCATTTTCTGGTCTAAGGCTATTTTTCCATAGGACATTGCATAGTGAAAAGAAAATAGGCCCTCACAATTGAGTTAATGGTACTAGGGTGATCGGAATTTATTGATCAACAAATACCCTATAATACCACCAAAAAAAAATAAAATAAAATAAACAATAAAACCAGAAATCCACCCATACTGCTCATTCCTGACCTCCACGAGTTCTCATCTGTGCAGACACAACCATCTGTGAGACCAAGAGGTAAACCAGACTGAAAACGTGGTCTAACTGGAAGTCCTTAACCCTCACACCACCTCCCCATGCAAGTGGTCATTCAGATCATGTTCCTAACTCAGGTGCCCATGCAATTCTCCACATACTCCCACCAACACTTGGGAAGGGACAGTGCAGGGGACAAACAAGCAAGAGGCAATGGGAATGCTGCTTGGACTAGCGGCACCAAACTATGCAGGTTTAAGCAGTTAACTTCACCTGGAACTGCTCCAGTTTTTCCACTTATAAGACCTTGTTTCTAGCTGTTTATTCAAAGGTTTTGACAGACTCTAACCTAAAGCTCGATTTTTCCATTGGGGAACTGTCCTAATGCCTGTTTCTTGTCTACATTAAAACAGTGCAGTCTCCTCAATGAAGATTTGCAGCACCTTAAACTGTCAGGGAAATACCATCTGGAGTGATAGAGAAAGAAAAAATGGAGGGTGACTCAGGGGCATGCTTTATCATCTTCAACAAAATTTGCCCAACAAATACGCATTACAGATTATGAATTTTTAGTAAGAACCTTGGCAGATTGCTCTGCTAAAACACAGAAAGTTTTCAGGAACCATCAGTACACTGAGGCTGCCGGACAAGACCTGCTGTGCAGGTATAGCTCTGGTCTTGCAGTGGGTCATGAAGCAACAGCAGTGAAGTTTTTCTTTTGTGTACTCTCTGCTATCAGAGCAGACAGCTAAAAGGAGAAACTGAGTATAAAGGGACAGAAAGTAGAAAAAGGCTCACTCTGCCCTGAGAGGATGATTAGAAAAAAGGCAGGATGCAGAGAGGGAAGAGAGCGAGAGTCTGCAGCTGAAACTTGGATCTTAAAGGAAAGAGGGAGAGGCAGGAAAGAAAGCTGTGGTCTCAAGCTAGTGAGGGAGTCAGAGGAGAGAAACACACACACACACACACTGAAAAGGAACCTGGATTGGTACTGACTTTACTAGGCAGAGACAAAGAGCCAAAGGAATCAGAGCTGTGACAGCCTGGTGCAGCTTCGCTGCCGTTTACTGCCATGAGAAAGGGCAATTAAAGTTTGATGAAGAGAGGAAGCAAGTAGTAGAGAAAGCAGCAATGAAACAGAAATAGGTTTAAAACACAGGAGCTGCTCAAAAACCCAGGTGAAAGACAGAAGCCTGAAGGCAGCCTGAGGCTGCCCCCTCAGCTATTTTAGTATTTATACAGTGCTGCCTTCAATGGGCAAAAAACACCCAAAGGTCTTAAGATGTGGTCTTCCACCTCCAGCTGGACTGGTTCTTTTATGAAGTCACATCTCTTAAATTAGGTTCAGCATGGCTGGCACCCGCTGCAGTGAGGGAGGTAGGAGCTGTCTGGCTGGTGCTGCTTGACTCCTGATGGTTTCCACCTCCTCATTCAGTCAGGTGGAGGAATGGGCTAAACAAGGAGGATGGAGCAGGCTGGGACATGGCACGACAGTGAGGAGCAGATAATGGAAAAGGCAGCACTCCTGATGCTTTGGGAAACGGATCACGCAAGCCCATACCCGTTGAACACTGTCCTCTGGACTCAGACAATACAACTGTGGGCATTTTTAGCAATCTTTTCAATGTTCCTGAACATCAGGCAACTCCAAAGAATGTTAGAAGAATAACAAGACAAAAAAGGGCAGGTTTTAACTCCAGTGTTGTGTAACTTTGCAATACTTGATTTTCATTAAAGTAGCAAATTGTAGTGTATATATTCATATACTATGTACATGTATGGTTGCAATTCCTGTCAATACTACTAGATTTATCTTGGCTCTAGGCAAGCATATTATTTATGTGGAATGACATCAAAATATTGATTAGAAATCTTCATATCATAGCATGAGAAAGGTTTCTAGACACAGAACTCATGTCACTGAAAATCCAAGTAGAAAATAGAAGGTAAAAAATATTGTTTGTATGTCCTTCTATTAGTTTAGTGGGGATGACCTAAAATGTTTTACTTAAAAGTACTCATAAGTAACCTGCTGCACGGTCACTATAATCCAGCACAAATCCATGCCGCGATCAAACAGATCAGCCTTGTTTCAAACTCCCCCATATCAGCTTTTCCAACACCAGTAGAGGGAGAACTACTAGAGGAACAGAGGCTTCTGGATGGAGTACTCCTCCTGTCAAATTTATGCTACATTTACCACAGACCAGATGCCATACAGCAACTTGTTACTCATATACACTACCTCCTTCAACTCTTAAGTAATAACACCACAATTTCGGTAACAAAGAAAAAAAAACATGAATTTGTCCCTCCCAGGTACAGCTCTGCCCGAGTTTGAAACGAAACACAGAAAGTGCTGTCAAAGAGGCTGGTAGAAATTTCTCACACTGTTGTAATCATCACTGAGTAAAGCCAGAGGGGTTGTTGGGGTTTCTTGTTTGTTTTCTTTCAATTTCCTAGAAGACTGAAGCCAATATTGAGGTCCAGCTAAAGCATTTTCATTGCAGAGTATTGGGACACTAGTTGCAAAATAATTCCGATTTTATGAAAGGACATGGGAAAATAACTGGTAGGCAGTGGCTAAGAGTAGTTTTGCCTGAAATTCAGCCACTTTAATGATTACCAAAATGAAAGTGTGTCAATTCCATTTTTCTTTCAAGACGGCTACTCAGCTAACAGTGAAAGTTTTATAAGATAAGTAATAAAAGCAATGTTTTACTAGGATGTGGAATTAATTTCAAATTCATGAGCACTGCACTAACTCATAAAGTGAAAAGGAAATTCCCATTCTAATGAAACCACTTAGCTAAGGAACAAGCCTTGCTCTGGTTCAGAATAAACTTTCTTTTTAATAGCTTCCTCATTAGGCAGTTGAAAAGTTAAAAAAATATACACTGATTCTAAAAATCTAAGTCTTTACAAGAGCACTTGTTGAACAGTCTGTAGGTTAAGGGCTGTATGACAATGCATATAACACAGATTTTGAGGAACTGTGAATATTATTTATGGAAAGAAAGAGAACAAAATTAAAATTAAATACAGTTTTCACAGTTGTAATAAAGAATACGCAGAATAATAGCAGAATTCAGTAGGTTAGCACAAACATGGAATAAATATTTAGCAGAAAAAACCTTGATGATTATGCAGAAGAACTTCAGTTTTGTTCAATATATCACTTATTAATGTATCCAAGATAATAATAAGGATTTAAACACATATACCTCAATGTGACCCTTAGTAAGATGCAAAATTCCTCAGACAGAGCAGCACATTGTACTCCTCTGTCTTTTTAGAGGAGTACAAAGATGTCCCAGCACCACAGAGAAGAAACTCTAAATGCAAGGGAAAAAAAAAGGGGGGGGGGGGGGGGGGGGGAACAAAAAAAGAAAAAAAAAAAAAAAACACACAAAAAGAAGA
>JANHFX010000534.1:0-46760 GCA_027560015.1 Chloroceryle amazona | reverse complement strand
CCTCTTGGACTGCTTTGCCAGCTTTGCTCGGCTTGGCTCAGGTCCTCTTCCAGTTCCTTCCTCGGAGCATCCCAGGAAGACTCTGTCCGTTCTGCCTTCGATCCCAATCGGTGTGTTCCTGACTCCGGCACCAGAACCCAGCTCCTGAACACAGCTCCCGTCTACCGCGGGGCCCAGCATGGGACTCCCCCAGTGCCTGCTCCACAGCACCAGTAGTAATGAGGATGTAATTACCACTGGGGGGGTTGGTTTTGTATATATTTGAAAATATTCTATTTTTTTATTATTTTTTTTTTCATTAAAGCTGTTATGGTTCCCTTTTCTAATGGCCAAGTCTCTCTGCCTTGTTCCCTTTCTCATCCCCTTGGGGGAGGGGGATTAACAGAGAGCATCTGTTATAGGTCTAAGGGGCCACCTTAAACTGTGACACATGTGCTTAATGCACAATGGCATAACAAGTTTGTCAAGAGACAGCTTGTCACAAATAGTTTCTAATCAGTCATTTTAAAGCACTGAAAAATTAATGGCCATTTTCTAAATGCTGTATTGCCCCAGAGCACTGCTCACAGGACAGAACTAAAAACCTGCCTTCGAAGCAAGATGAGGATGTTGCAAAGGAACATACTCACTTGCCTCTTGATGGAAAAGGATGCATGAGGCAGATGAACATCACCCATACTGAGGAAATGTCTCACTCCAAAGTCTTCTCTTAGAGCTGATTTCAGCTTGTCCTAAAATCAGGACCCAAGTCCTAGATGCAGTACAAAATACAACTCAATGTCATGCAGATGACAGCGCTCACCACAATAATCCTTACTTGGTTTGGTAACAGGGCTCACCTGAAATTTTACAGGTAGGAGCATATTTTAGATTCACTGGTTAAGTAGCATATGGGTCTTGGGGAATTCTTCACAGGAAGCTGTAGAAAGTAATGAGTTCACCTGTCAGTCTCCTTTTCTCTGAACTAGACAAACCCTTAGCCACTCAGAGAACATTCATTCCATCTTTGTTGTCCCTCTCTGGACAGATCTGAATACCTTCATATCCTTGTTAAATTAATCCTAGAACTACACAAGATACTTGAGGTGAGGCCATACCAACTGAGATCGCAGAGGGATAATCACCTCTCTTGATCAGCCAGTTATACTGTGTTGGATGCACTCCAGGGTGCTGTTTGTCCTCCTGGCTGCCAGGACTCACTGCGGGATCTTATTGAGCTACTGATCAGCACCCCCCAAATCCCTTTCTACAGGGCTGCTCTCCAGCTACGCCACTCCAGATTTATACCTGTGCCTGATGTTACCGCATCTCAGGTACAGAAATAATATACACGATCCTAAGGCAGCAAAGAGGACAAAATATTCTGTCCTTAGAGATAGGGATAAAATGCCAGCAGACTGCAATGAGATCAGCACACTTGAAAAAAGTCAAACTACTTACTCAGGCAAATATGGCATGAAGTGCCTGTGAAGAAGCAATACTGCACCACAAAAAAAAAAATTAAAAATTAAAATGCACTTGGGAAATACACATAGCACAATCCTAACTAGCTATATAAGATTCCACTTGGCTACTGCAGAGCAGGGATTGAGTGTAGCTTTTCTTAAATTTAGTAAAACAGAACAAGTGATGCACAGACAGTTGTAAAATTAAACATGTCAAGTCCACTCAACTATAATTTGCAAGGTCATCATTACCCACTACTTGTCAGGACACTGAAAAATCCCAAATAACAGACTGGAAATTTTGTAGTTTTTCAATTATCTGAATATTTCAAATTTCAGTATCATGTCTGATAAAAAGAAATGTTTCATAGACAAGTAGAGGAATATCACGACATTGTGATGAATGAGTTACATATTCAATATGCACTAAAACTTGCAGGTAAGCTAGGGATGAGTAAGTGTGGTAATTATTATGAATAACAGAATCAGGAAAACTCCAAAATTTGATGAAGTGACAAGCTCTGGAGAACATAGATGAGTAATCAGGAAGTTTGACTGGTATTGCACTGTGCTAGATCTCAAAGCAGAACAACATATTCCAGAGATGAACCACCACAGAAAACATTCTGCAACAATGCATCTGACATTGGTACTGTCAGCACTGAAGAGAAATCACTGTGGTTTGTCTGACTGACACCATTCTGCTGGTGCACACCTGAGAACAGAACTGACAGAAGACATCTACAGATCATCTAAAAAAACCAACCGAGTTTGACATTTCAATACCTGTATTTAAATGATACTTCTTCGTAAATGCAAGACAGCTAATTCTGAAATAGAAAACACTTGAAAATGAGTATTTTCTTTTTAATTGACAGTGAAAAGCAGGGAATTATTCTTTTGGAAATACAATGGTTTGAAGATTGCTGGCTGCTACTATGTTATAGAATTACCCTTTTTATCATTTAGTCTGGAAATTCTCTACTTTGCTGTTTCTTTAACTCATTAAAGCATTTTTTTCAATTTTAACTGTAGCAACACCTGAAACAATCTGGAACCCCATTTACACTAAAATTTTGCATGAGAGGTGAGGGGCATAAAAGGACTTCAGTTTCTGATGATTCCTTTATTTGATAGCCTCTGAAAATAATCCTGCCTCAAGTAGGCTTGATTGGAAGCTTGTGGTTTTGTTATCAAAATACCAAAACAGATTTTCAAGAGGAAAACCAGGAATGAATCCTGCAGATCACTCGGATTCCACTGTCTCTACAAAAGAAAAAGTACAAACCAAACACACACACACACACACACGAAGAATCCCCAAAACAACCAAAAAGACCAAGCAAACAACCAAAAAAAAACAAACCACCCTAGAGAGTATTGGTAATATGGTTGGGGATCCACCAGGGTCCAGGCTCCATCACTGCTCAAGCCAATGCTACGGCACAGGACAAAAACTTGTAGAAATTGCAGACAAACCCAAATCCTCACAGGGTTAAAGCCCTGAGTTTTTAAATGCCACAGTATTGTAATTAAAGAATTCTCTTACATGCTTTGACAAGATCATACAGCAAACTGAATGCTTGTTCCACGGGATTTGTTTTCTCCTATTCCACATGGACCTCAGAAATCTCCTGGGTTGAAGGCTAAAACAAACTAGAATCATTTCTTTGACTTCCTTCCCATGATACTTGGTGATCAGGAATTACGATATATTTTGCAAAACCACTGCCTAGGAATTCAAATTGGTCATCCAAAAATTAGAGGAAGCTTGAGTGTATTGGTCTCTGTCTAAATCTTGTCTGTAAAATGGAGAAAATCAGCATGTAATCAAATTAGCCCCTGCTAAATTTAACAACTTAAGCTGAATTACTTCTATAAAAACAGCACTGCATAAACTCACATACCAGCGGGTTAGTTCTGTGTTAGGTGTCCTCATGTCAGCAGTGAACGAGGCTATGCAAAAGTTGTGACGATGGCAACTGTATATCATTTACTTAGACCCACTTCTGCAGGCACATTATATCATCACTGACATCCCAGAGAGTGCCACATTCAAATCTCACTGATGTTGCAGTTCTACTCCTGGGCTCTTCGTTAGTGTGCAACAGCTCTTCTCCAAAAGACCACAGCAAAAAGATGTGTTCTTTTCCTTTCCAGTACTTGAAGTAAAGAAAAAAGCATTTGAGAAGTATCACTTTGCTAATGAAGCAGATGGTTTCATACCCTGGGGACACCACTTTGGCAAGTGAATATAATTCCTCAGGAAAAAAAAACAAAGAAACCTGTTTTTACTAACAGATTAAAATAATGGAGTTAGATGTGAAGTTAATTCCACTGAAAAAGCACCTAGCAGATTCTATACATGGATTGAAGTGCAGCAATGTTTTTGAAAAGGTAAAACAGCAGAAGAGGAAATTAATTTTGGGGGGTTTTGGTAATGTTTGAAAGCACAAAACAGTGAGTTTTGTTTCAGATCTCACTTTTCATAGAATGTTACCAGCATTTTAATAATGAATTTGAACCAAGCCAGTTATAGTTACAAGGTAAAACAATCCAGGATCTACTGACTGTTAATTATTGTTCAGCTGTGAAGCTTAGCAAAACATTTTACTTCATGGGTAAGAGAGCAACTTGCTAGGTCTTAAAGGACAAAAAAAATATTCTCCTAGAGAATTAATTTGATACTCCTTCATTTACACAAAAAATAGGAATTAAAAAACAACCAAAAAGAAATAATCAAGAATATTAGAACTGTTTCAATTTTTTTTTTTCCCTTTTGATATTTAATGGGTATTTTTATTGCCACACTAAGTGTAAGTCACTCTCTGGTCACACCTGAAAACATGCTCAATAGTATATTTATAGAAGATAAAATTAATGAATTAATATCACAGAACGCTTTCAGCACTTTTATGAGATATTTCATCGTAACATGCCAAAAGTAGCCTTTTTTTTACTTTATAGCAAAATCATCATCCATTTAAGGATCACATGCAAGTCTCAATTTAATGACAAATCAAGAAAGCTTACCCATTTTAGACACTATAATATTTGATTTAAACTTGGGCTCTTAGATGAAGCAAATAAGGACAAAGTTCTGGAAAGCAGCAAAAAAAAAAAATATCTCACTTTCCGGTGAATTAAGTACTAAAAAGCCTCCATAAAACTTTCACAAGGTTCACTGACCAATTTCCCGAGGAAAGGTAAGGTAATATCCTTAGAACAGTGTAGTAAAATGGAGAAGTCCAAAAAGAAGTAGTTCTTTTATAATGCTACTGCCCCCAACGCCCTTAATCTTAACTATTAACAAGGCTAATACATGTTTTTCCTGATGAAATCCTCTGTCTGACACTCATCCTGCCATTGAGGACTTATATTCATAAATCGTCCAGTGACAGTATTTTTCTTCTCCTATAGAGGCTTCTCATTCAACTCTTGAATAAACCCAGAGCACAAGAGCTGAAGCCTAAAAATTCTTCTAATCCCAGTGCACCACCCTGTGCCTGGAGGGGACCTACTTGCTCATCTCAAAGTCTCTACTTCCCTGAAAGGGTAAGCAACTTGTCCTACTCAGGACAGGCCACTTCACTTGAAAGGCAATAAGAAGAATCCAGCTGAGCACCAGTAAATTCATAGCCACTTTCGCCTTGTCATTACAGGCTTTGTCTAACAACTCTGCTTTATAATTAAAAATGTCCATAGATGATAAGAAATGAACTAAGCAATTAACAATTGTCCTATTATACTTATGAATTCATTAGAATTTTACAAGGACTGTTTGTTAAGAATAAGAAGTATCTTCCTGCCCCTCTCAAAATGAAATATGCTTTCATGTGGGATTCAGAAACACAAGCGACTCCCTCAACTCTGTCAACTGTAATCTGTAAATGCTAAGCCAACTGCACCAGGGTTACCTCCCAGCCTAAGCAGCTTTGTGTTCTAGTAGTTTGAGTGCAAACCTGAGTCAAGACAGAAGCACATTAGATCCTAATTTCATCTGGCATTTTGCAAGAGTTGAGTAAGTCATTTGACCTCTTCATGCCTCACAACACAACTTGAAAGATTGTTGGAAAGCCAACTTCCAATGTAAAGCAGATGCCTCGCGTCAAGAGATTTCCCTGAGTAGGTATGTGTGCCCATTAAGACTCATTCATTCACTGAGAGACTATACTGGTGGGAACCAGCTTTTGTAAACTCTAAAGCCAAGGTGCAGGATTACACATTCTACCACACTAACTTCAAAAAAAAAGTCACTCAAACGAATTATGACTGCATCATTTTTGTACAGCAGCTATTACATTTGTCAAAATTTAGCTCAGAATTTTCATTCAAAACTGTGTCCACACCATCACACAGCACAACTCCTAGTAAACAGACTGTACTCTCAAAAAGCCCTCTTTGTTTAGCCATATTGCTTTCCTTATAAGAGAGGCATTTCTGTAATCCCAGGACGTTTAACTTTTATTTGAAATACCCTCAGATGGAACTCTTCTTAAAGCAATTCCAGAAGCATGCATTTTTTTTACCATTAGAGACCCATTATTCAGCCAAGAAGGAAAGAAAGATGTAAAAACTCTAATAAGAGGAATACATTGGAACTTTGTAAGTTTTAATGTATATAGAAGTTTTTAAGTTAGATGGAAAAAGAATTGACAGTGAAGTAAGGCAGTCTACAAGAAACCAAGAACGAAGTTAGTAAAAGCCAAATCAAATTGGGTCCAATTGCTGGCTAAGGCTGTGTGCCCTTTTGCAATGGAAAACAGAACAGAACAGAATGCATCAGTTTCCAATAAAATACAATTCTCAGCTCATACTGTCAGAACTAATTGTAGCAGATGTTATCACATCCATGAAAAAAACAAATGGGATAAGCCACTACTCTACCCCAGTTATTTTAAAAATATTTAGATTTTTATCACGGGACTTCAAGCTTATTGGAGATCAGGAGTTGTACTGCCACTGACAGGGTAGTCACCATTTCCACCCTGCCTTAGCTCTAATTACCAGCTGAAGAAGAATTTGGGCTAAATTTATACCCACTAGAGAATTCTCTCCTCTGGCTCATGGGAGATGCAGATACTCATTCCACTCTTCATTCACACACAAGTCCAAAAATAGACCAAAATACATTCCATCGATCTGAGACTTTAGCCCCAGGAGCCTTGTGCCATGCTAATGAAATCAAGGGGAAATTCACCACTAACTTCAAAGAAACCTAAGATCAAGCACAAAATTATATTCCAAGATTTCATACTTAAATTACACACAACTTACAGTATATCTGAAATTACTTTACAACCTTTAATAAATTAAGCCCCACAGTATTCCTGTGGACTTGGACATGTCCCATGTCAGTGATAAGGAAGCAGAAAGGTTTGAAAACTGTTTTTGAAAACCATCTAATTCAGTACCCATTTTCACACAAGACCTTTGAAATAATGTAAGCTTCATTTTCAAGAACACTGGCACATATAAGATGATTGGGACAAAGTGGTTTCCAAAAGATCTGGCCCAAATTTTCTAAAATTGTGGCCTCTACAATTACGCATGTCCGCCTAGAAGAAAAAATAAGGGTTACATGTTGAAATGCAATTGTGTTGAACTTCACCAAATCATGACACATCCCTCACTAGATTTGTTAGCCAGACAGCAATAGGGCCAGGCAGGAAACTGCTCAATTACAACATGCTTACACCCTCCTATGGGCACAAACTGCCTGTTGACTCCAATTGCGGGACAAGATTTACCACTCATAGGGAGAACACATCATCACCATGTTTGTGCATGAAAACAAATTGAACTGGCTAGGTAACAGCAGTGCAGGAAAGGACCTGGGGACCATCACCTGAGTTATCAGCACTTAAATACATATCAAACCCAAAATACTTTTTCCATAAAACATAATAATCACTTTTTTTTTTAATTAAGCAGCGTCATGTTTAGCAGATGGTGAGTGGGCAGCCAGGTCATTACATGAAGCAAAGGCAAGGAAAAGCTTCTGTAGCAAAAGGCTTATCAAAGACTGGAACAGGCTGCCCAAGGAAGTGACTGAATCGCCATCCCTGGATGTGTTTAAAAGCCATCTAGATAAAGTGTAGTAGTGACACTGCTAGAGTTACATAATGGTTGAATTCACGATCTTAAAGATCTTTTCCAACCATAGCAATTCTGTGTGATTGTGACTGACTCGCAACCTTTCCAGAACAAAGGCTTGGAACATCTTAAAGTTGAAATCTACAAGTGTCATGACTCTGGGGGAAACCCAAACCAAAACAATTGCTATACTTTTTATCATCTCAGAAAGAACTGCACTAATAATCACATAAATCATAAGTTCAAGTAAGAAATGAAACCCGAGAAATTAACAGGAAACCTGGGTGCATGTACATATTTGCCATCCTTTTTGTTATATAAAGGGGAAAAAGCATGACAGACTTTCAGACTGTCCAGAAGCATCTGGACATCTTTTGAGCAACTATTAGGTGATAATCTGAAAGAAACACTACCATATTTGGATAAATGGACAAAAATTCAATGTCACAATCTTAATTTAAGCCATGTGCATCATAATAACATCTGAAAATGATTAATCAATTCTCTGCACTTCAGCTTTATTTCATCTCAAGAAATCATCAGGTCCACCACAGTTATAAGACACAGACATCATCTGCTAGAAATATATGTGCATAATTTAGCAGCTATATATTCTGAGGGCATGTCTTCCTGTGCCATTTTACACAACTGCAGAAGCAGGATAACAGTTCTAAAAGCATACACTACGTTAGGGACATATAAAGAGGAGGAGAAGCAAATTTACAAAAAAAAGTAAATAAATAGATTGAAGCAGCTTAGCATGAGTGTTAACTTGAAATTCTCAGTTCAGAGAAAGAATTACGATTAGCTTTCACTCCAGCAGAAATCCATAAAGCCCCAAAGAAAAACTGGGGCAGTTAAGACTCAGAGATAGTCAACTGCACATTAATTCAAAAGGTGAGAACACCAGATTTAGGTTAAAGTTATTTTGCTGCAGGGTAGGGAGAAGAATGTGTTTAGTCTGTAGGCAGGCAACATGACTTAGCTGTTCTGTAGAGACTTCTATCCTTACATAGATAGGGAATATACAAAATACTGAAGGTCCCAGCCTTTTTCCCTTCTCTTCAGAGGTAATCCTAGACCACTGCTTTGGATCATCTTGTCTGGGTTGACACAAGACAGACCACAGGATTTGTCCAAATTACTTTTTGTTTAAACTCAAACACATTGTTAGATTCAGCATTTTAGAGTTGCCAGCAATTAACATCGCGTCAAAAAAATAAGAATTATTAATTGGCTACCGATTCTTTCATTTTGCAGTAGTGTGCAACAGTAAGAAGTCTCAGCTTAATTACAATTCATTCAAATATTATTTGAACACAGCACTGCTGATGAAGATTCAAGGTACTCAGTAGAGAAGAAGAAAACATTGTGAAGAGCATTTTGCTCGAAGAATCCCTGACAGATTCTGTAACACTTGAGGTCATCTGCTGGCAGGGAGTAGAGGCTTGGGGACAACAGAAATCCTGTGCCTGGGGAGGTTTCTCCCTGGGTAAGTCAAGAGGAGCTGGAAAAATACTTCAGAAGAAAGTGCCCTGGATAATGGGGCTGCTCTTCAGCACCAATTTCTGTATTTTTTTTTGCACCTACAAAAAGCTATAAAAATGTCTGCAAAAGTACAGTAAGGGTTGAATCACGGGCTAAAAGATAAGCTATGTCTTGTAATGGAGGTTCTCTCTCTACACAGCACAGGATACGAAGCTGGTACAGTGGGCTTGTACATGGCAGCCCTGGCTGCAGTCCCAAGACTGGTGACAGATGAGTTTCCCTGTACAACTCAACCTGTTGCTCAGTAAACTGGAAATTCTCATCACTTGGCCTCTTAGTATCTTAAGTCTTCAGTTAGAAGCATGTGTAACAGGGTTCCTAAACCTTCTATGATCTACCCCAGCACACAGATATACCTTCCATTCTCTACCTCGGTGTCTTCATTTAGTACAGGCATGTCTTTACAGTAAAGTATGAGTTACCAGTACTTGCCTACCAGTTGATAGCAAGCAGACGAATTTGTATGTTAGACTTTGTTATCAGTGTCAAACCAGCACATAAATTTCAGGTCTACTAAATAATGGGATCTCTGGGATATATCCTGGAAATAGCCCTTGCATTGATTTGTCAACATAGCAAGCATCTTTCTATTTGAGGAAGTCACAGCAGATAAGAAAAAGGCTCCCTGCTTCTCCCACCACCATCATTTGTACTTAGAGAATAACACATGAACATATATTACTGCAAGTTTCCACTGATTCTCTCGCTCAAAAAGTAAAGCCTGAGCACCATGCACTGCAATCAGCCTTGGCCTAAGTCTTCTGGAAAAATTTACTGGGTTATTTTTTGATTCTATCCTACTGTGGCAGTTATATTCACAGCGTTCAGTAGAAGAGTGCATATGACACATCAAACTGACCAGTTTGATATTACATGCCCTAAAACTGTGTTTTTCACTACTGAAAATACATCATGTTCCAGTTGTACCCTATGAAATGCTACATAAACATACAGAAGGTTGATGGAGATCCAGTATTAACAAAGTCCAAAAGAACAAATAAATGATCGCTGTATTTGGATGGAAAAATTTCTCGGGAGAGGGACTGTCACTCTTGGTTAATCTCAGAAATCTTATATTCCAGTGTTATTCCTTTACCAAATAAGCGTATTTCAGCACACTTAACCACATAGCAGGGAAATACCATCTCTAGTTTTTCTGAACAAGAAAATCAAATGTTCTTCAACTCAGAAGAGTGCTTTTGCCTCCCTCATTTCCTATTTGGCAAGGACAATGTCTAGCAAACCAACTTTCCATTGATTTTGCTGCCTCCAGACATCTTGAGGCTTCTTGCTACTTCAATACTGGGTTTCGAGAACCATGTGAACATAAAAGTAAAAAAAAAATTCTTACAGAACTATCAGCTGAACTGAGGGACTGACTCTGATTAAAAGCAATACAAATTAACCCAAATAGTCTGATATAATTCAAGACTGCACACCTGTATTTTTATAGGGTGAAGTAACTACGCTCTCTACCTTCCTCTGAATTCAGTTGCCTACAGGGTCTTAGGTTTCATGCTTTTCCACACCTAGCTGGCAAACATCTCTCATTTGGAAACTCACAGCTAATACTGATGCACTTCAGCTCACCTTCCCCCGTGTTTCAGTTTCACAAGTTGGGTCTCCTATTTTCAGAGTCTGAGTGCAGGGTTTGCTGTCTTAGCACTCCTGCCTGACAAAAAAACCCCTTGTTTTCTGTTAAGTTGTAGCAGAAAGATCACAAGAGTTCTAAGACTGGGAGATTACAAATTCTGCAGCATGCACTCCTCTGATGGCTTTTAGCTTCGTACAGCTCAAAAGCACAGCTCAGGCTGTGAGGGCACATGCTGTATTGACCCAGGGCTTCACATACACACTGAAATCAGCTTTCTTCTCCTTGGCAACAATAAATAACCTAATAAAAAAGACACAGCATCTTATAAACAGATTGTTATACTTCTGCAGAACTCCCCAAGGGACAGCAAGTTTTGACCAAGAGACTGACATCTCCAGGCATATCAAATTTTAAAATGAAGTATCCAGCACCTCTATCAAAATAGCCGTCACTTGCTTATGCAAGCCACATGCCACCTCAGTCATTTCAGAGCACTCTGAACATCAAGTCCATTCCAGTAAGAAGGTAGATATTCTGAGGTAGCCAGTGGCAGGATGACAAGGGGCAGCTTTAACTAAGGCTGCACTGTGGTTGCCTACAGAAAACAGTATGAATTTATATGCTTTAAAGCATACTCCACTGCTGTGTATGTTTTTCATTTCACAGATTTGTGTGGAAAAAAAGCAATCGTTTCCAAATAGAAAAAAAAAAAGAAGGTATACAAGAAAATTAGATGTAGTATAAAAGAATAGGGTTCAATTGTGCAGAGTATCTCCCAGTGCAAGAGAAGGGGACCATAAAATAAAGCTAAATGCTATAACTTAAAATAACCAAATGAGGGGAATATTCAGACAACATGCAATTGATCTTAAAAAAAAAAATCACGTTAGTCCAATCAATCTCAAGCATTCATCTTTGAGCTCTCATCTAATTGCGCTACTGCAAGACCATCACATTAATTAGGTTTAGAAGAGCATCTCATTTCCAGATCAATCTGATGAAGCCACACAAATATGTTTGGGGATCAACCTTTTGTTCATGGGGATAATTCTCCTTGGCCAGTGCAGGATCTTTCGCTGAAGTATTAAGACTCTCCCGGCCCCAAAGTACTAAGACTCTCCCCATCTACCACTCAGTACCCCTTGTTTCCACATGAAAATATTCCTAGACTGCAACTATATACTGTAATGAGCCAGTGATGTTCATTATTCTTTCAACTTCTGAGAATTTCTAAAGCAGTACATTTCCCAGCTTTTGCAGCACATTTGCTTTTATTAGTTAGACCTGCACTTCTGGAACAGAGCCCAGATTCTCTCCACTCCCATGCCACAGAAAGACCTGATACCTTCCAATTCTGTGGCATCAAGCCCCCTATAAAAACAACTGAAGACTGTGCAGTGCTGCCAGGCTGCCTTCTCATGTTACAAATTCAGCTCCAAATTTCTGTCCTCCATCACACCCAGCTCTTAACATTACTGTTTATAGGTTTCTCTCCTCTCCTCCAGTCTGTTACTGAAAGTATGTTTCACATTATTTTCCCTACAAAGGTGTTAGCTGTAGGAGAACACACAGATAAAAACTTTCATTCTGAATTTCTAAATACTGGAGATCTTTCTAAAGAATGGGGTAGAAAAGTGTATTTAAAATAATGAAGTGTGGTTGCTTGCATTTCACTTCAGATTACCATTAGTAACTTCAGGTTCATTTTACAGCTCACTTGACTGATATGTTCTGCATTTGCAAAACACACCCATACGTTTGCTATACTCTAAAGATCCATTGGGACATGCTAAGACCCAGGTGTCAAGACACATTTAGGAGGAGAGCAACTATTAGAATTGATGAAGCTGCACACTTAAATACTGCAATGAAAATGGGGTCAAATTTTAGATATGAATTAAGACAATGCAGAAGCTAAAACCACTCAATAGGAAAGTTTTCCATGGCCTTGGCTCCACTGCCACAGCACTGTGACCCTCTGGATGTTGTCAATTCTTGAGAATGTCTGGGTAAGACTCATTACAGAGCAATCTGCATGAAATTCGGTGACCTGTGACACCAAGTGGATTAGCGTAGACAATCAGATTATGTCTTCTGTGAATCTCCTAGAAGAAATGGGTTAGATCCCCCATTGAAAGAGGCTTGACAGGGCCCCCCACTGCTCTTAGACTAGAGGTCTCACCATCAGTGGTTTCTACTCATAAATAAAAGTCAAGCTCTCTTCTAGTTGTCCCTGAAAGCTGCCAATATTATTTTTTGTTGAACAGCGAGGACCAGAAAGAAGCTTGGAATTCTTTCCTTTATAATTCTGCTGATATCAAGCAGCAGAGAAGTGAACAAGCTGGGAATTTGTGTTGCTTGGAATTTATACACAAATCAAAGGTGGCAGAGGGCCCCTGAAATAGAGAGCCTGTAAAAGGAGTGATGCTTGCAGTTCCAAGTTAGTCAGGTTTGTGCCCTAATCCTGCACAGCCAGGAACAAGGTAACTCACACGTTTTGCTTCTCAATTAACAGATGGTGCCAGTGATCCTTGGTTCTTCCATTATTGTTATCCATCAAACAGAACAGTTTATGCACACAGCCCATTTTTATCATTAGCAATATAGAAGAGCCTTCTGGCAAATGGGAATTGTGGAACAAGATTTGCTACATTTGACACATGGGAGAAGTGTATGACTACACAGGTATGGTTTCAAGTACATTCAAAGCAAGGGGAGAGGACAGTGCTCTAAAAGGTTTGGAGGACAAGTGTGAGAAATCCACAGAGTAAGAGCCATGAATTATGACAACCACCTAGTTTTAAAACACTCTCATTAAAGAGTTGCCTGAGTTTTCTAGAATTCCCTAAAAATGAAAACACAGCAGAAGAGAATAACCTGTATTTCTCAGGGACAAAACAATTGGGAGTACTAGACCCAGTTGTTATCCCTATATCCCAACTGCAGGCCCAAGAGGAATCAAACCAGGCTTCTCAACACAGAAAGAGAAGCACAGAACTGCTCTGACTGCTGTTTGGAGTCTCCATCTCTCCACCCTCTTCAGACTGTTCTTCTAAGTGATGCTCCTGCCCATCCCTAACTTCTGAGCAGCCCTAAGGTACCCAATGCTAAGAGCAGCTCTGAGTGTGTTCCTTATCAGACGTGGACAAGGAGTTACGACCAGGCCCAATGGTCCTCATCCAAAGTAAATCGGCTTATAGCTTCAAGTCTTTGCCCCCTGAAGTACCTTCCTGTATCACTGTGTGCCAAGAAAATTAGTGAGCAAACAGAAAAAAGCAAACAGTGGAGGCACCGACTGCAAAAGTCTATTTCTGATATTCTTAATGTGCTTAGTGACATCATCCATCACAGCCAGATGTTAGAGATATAAGTTAAACAAATTAAAAGCCCGCTTTCTGCCCTAGGCATATTTTGCTTTGGGGCGCATCTCAGAGTGGTTTTCTTTAACGGCTCATTTGGTTTTTGCAGTGAAAGTTAGAAATAAAGCAAAAGCTAATTTAAGCAAACATTTTGTAGAGGCACTTGCTGGCACCTCAGAACTCAAGGGGCTTCAAAATAGTAGGGAATAAGGGCTTTCTGTTTATCAACCTCACCACAAGTTTTTTGATGCTAAAAAGTTTAGGCTCTAAATGCTGCAAAGGGACCATTTATTTTCTTAAGAAATATTCCATGAGGATGTAAAGGTCTGAAGTTGATACATATACACTCAGTGGCCAATGTTAATTGGCAATATCCCTTCAAAAACAAAGGCCCCTAGCTCCAAAGAGGCACTTCGAATGAGAAAACAAATTGGCTTTTGAAAAGTTCAGATGCCTGAAATCTGACATCTTAAAAGCTGAAAGAGCTTTCCCCAAGAGAATAAACCTCCGAAGAAATTGAAGGGAAGGAGACCAGGGTATGGGAAAGGAATCTTAAGAACCAACAGAAAGCTTCCAAGGTCTGTCTACATGAAAGACTCAAGTCTTAAGACTCTGAAACAACAGCGTCATATAAAAAACCCACAACTACTTCTCTGTGAAACTAATCACGCCTTAAAGTGAACATGTAGAAAATGCTAACTATTTGAGCTAGACAACAAATAAAACAAAGCTCTCACCCTTCTGGCCTCATTATATATCAGGCAGACACAACTACCTTCTAGATTACTTTGCTGTTCTAATGACACAATCCCACAACCGAAAGATGCTCCAGGGGACTTAGGTTTTCGAAGCTGCTGCTGAACTCTTCTCCATATGCTGCCAATGCAGAAACATTTATCTCCTCACAGTTTAAGTGATACAAGCAGCATCTTCAAAGGCGGGCACCAGACAATGATCCCCTTAAATATGAGTTACACAAGTTACTCCAAGTTCCTTAGACTACCCAGTTAAATTCCATAACACAATGGAAATCCAGATCAGGGCTGATCTGAAGGATCAGTTAAAGCAGCCAATTTCACAGACACCTGGTGTTTTCCAATACCCAGCCTACTAAAATAAGTAAAACCATTTGAATTCCTCCCCATAGAAAGTCATATGACAGGAAATGTTTTCACAGTGTTGCAAAGTTCTGGGATATCTCACTGTGCACAGAGGGTATTGCTCATTTGGGTATACATTACAAAATTTTCCATCTGCATTAACTTAGTCAAATAAGGAAGCTACTTTTAAAGGGTCAGGGCTATTAGCTCCCCTCCTCTGCCTCATGAACCTGTCTTGGCAAAAAGCAGTTAATCCAGCAGAAAACTCCTTCAAAGAGACATTCCTGCAGCTGAAATCCCACTTGCACAATCTCCCAGTTCTCAACAAAGGCTGAAACACTTGACAGATTCTAAACCACGTGGAAGAACAAAAAAGATGAAGTCAAAAGGCTTTAACTATTGACTGCCTTTAACACAGAAATATTGCAGATAGAAGAAGGGACTTACTTACAAAAGCTTTTACATTATATTATTGTAGTATCGGTGCAACATCCTCCCACACATCACATGCCTAAAGGCACCATGGATTGCTTAGTAACAGGCTGAAAGGATGGTATCAAATTGGTAACTGCGAATTATTCTTGAGTTTCCAATGGGTCCTCGCTTGGAAAATAAATTGTGCATCAACCCCGGAGCTGGCATGAAACTGCATAACTTTACTAAAAAGATGGAACTTAAGCAGCCCCAGATGAGAGGCTGGGCAGAGTTTCAGCCTCCCATACTGAACACAGGACCTGATCTGCAACGGATATTAATTCTTGAAATTTTTAAGGGATAGCTATTTCAAGCCAGGTTTAGGTAGCAGTAGCATGGGCCACACTATACAAGGTGCTCCCTGAACTCCACTTTTAACTTCAGAGGGCATTTCTATGCACAATAAAAAAAGAGTCAGGAGGCACAGATTATACCAAAAATTAACAAAATAAGTTTAGACTTTTTTTTTTGTCCAAATCTTCTCTGCTATGCTCAAAAGAAAATAAGAGAAGGTGTGCTTGCCAAGATTTTCTCCTTATTACGATTAATTTAGAAATCCATTGTTCAATATCTAAACTACTCATCTCTTTGGACCTGTACACAGAGTTTGAAAAAACAGTTCAAAAGTCTTAATTTTTATTTTCTATATAAAACATATTAGATATTTCCCCAAAACCTTTATACTTTAAATATTAAAGGAAAAGTCTTAATTAAAAAAATAATTCTTTAAGGTCTGAACATTTTGCATTAACTAGAAAGGACTAACCAAATCATAACAATGAAAACTCTACTATTTCATTAGCTCTAAAGAATGCTGATTAGAAAGATCATGCGCAGGGCTTTACAACTTTTGGATACATATTATGAGAAAAGTCATTGGAAAGCTACCTACAATAACGCCATAAACAGAACTGGCAACGCATCCATCACCACTGACACAGACTGGTGTGCTGGTTTCACAGGTCCCTATGAGCAACAGTTTGTAACACTCTGGTTTTGAGCAGGGGAAATTACTGCACTGAAGCAACATCAGAGTAAGAAGTACTCTCTACACATTTTGTGAAAGAAGGTTCCCATCACAGAAGAGGTATTCCCCTCCTGGTGGCTTCAACAGCAGTACTCCATTTTGGTAGCTTTCAAGATGTACTGACAGACTAATACAAAAGGCTGAAGTAAACAGCTGATAGAAATAGAAACTGAGGTTTGATGCAGGAGTCATGATGGTTTTGTTGTTTGGAAAAGTATTTAAGAGCTTTCAGGAAGAGAGCCCATTGACTGAAACTTGCTCATCAGGCTCCACAAAAACCAGCTCTTGTGACAAACACACAAATCCTCTTTAAAGCATACTCCTTTAATAGAAACAGTCTTTAGATATAAGCAGTGTGTTCCCCAAAAGCTACTTGATTATAACTCTATCTATTGCATAAAAGAGATTCTGCCCCTAAAACAACCTGTCATCTTCAAGTTTGAGGCATGCCTCTGCTCAAGGTAGCTGAAGAAAAAAAAAAATAGGTCAAATTATTTACAAGTTTAAATTAAATTCAGTGCTGTATTTGCCATGGGATTTAATTGTAAAGTTCCCATTAATAATGTGAGCTATGGGGATAGAACATAACAGTAAAAATTTATCTGCTACTGTATCAGCAGAGATGCTGGAAAATACTGGGGGGGGGGAAGAGTGAGATCCCAGTTTGAGCCAGGAACTAAAAACTGCCAGTTGCAAACTGATTCCATGGATGACAATACAAACAGCAGCAGCAGACAGTGTGGCTGTTCCAGGTTAGGCCCATGTGCGACAAAGCTACTACCACAGTCTCTGCACTGGTCTCCTTGTATGTTTAAGTCTTCTTAATATTTTGTGAAGTAAAGTTCATAGGAATAGCAGTACTTAAAAAAAAAAGGACTCCAAAACCTGTTTTTTCAAAGTGTCTTTTGAAAGGATTTTTGTCTATACCTTAAAAGTCTGCATTTACACATAGAGCTATTTAAAGGAGGCCTTAATCTTAATTTCATTGAACAGAAGGGAGGCAACAACCTCACATTAGATCAAGGATATAGACCCATGAACAAGTAAGCAGCTGAGTTTATTTTTTCAAAAGAGCTCTTCTGTTTTCTGCTCACAGATGGCTCTGAAAACATACCCCTAGTCAATTCCCAGTTGGAATGACTTCTAAAGCCAGTTACATAAAAGGTTCAGACTTAATCAGGCAGACAGCACCACTGTCCCTGTATCTTTTCTAACTCCTAATCAAAACCATTTCACATTTCTTCATTTAGATAGAGAAGAGCAGTATCAGCTTTCTACAAAACCACAGAAAAACCTCAGCAGCTGTTAGCTTCTAGATTAGTAAAGTGCAATTGGAAGGTAGGTGCTGATGCTAACTCATTAGCACAACCTGTACAAACACTGTGGATGACTGCCTGCCATGCTCCTCAGTGCAAATGAACCATTAAAGAAGCACTTTCTGAAGAGCAGAGATAACAGAGGTCACTAGCATTAGGATCAAGGTTCCAGATAATCTTCAAATTAAAGGCCTTCAGGTGCAAGGAAGTCCAGCTGGCACACATCTGAGTGATAATCTAAACCTAATCCACAAACTGGCAAACTGAATACTGAATTAATTATAACACCAAGAGACTGTGTAAAAGAACCAAGATTACTGAACTCCTAATTACTGAGTTTGATTACCCTGGAAACAGGGTAGCTAGTTTCTTAATCTCATCGCCTTCAACTCTGCTTCGGACAGGCACAGTTTTGTTCAACTGGTGCTGTACCTCAAATTAAGCCTCTGTAAAATTTGGCATGCAGTATCAACCTTGGCTGAAAAGCCTGAATTGACAGCAAGGTGAACTACACAGATCTTTTAGTTCTTCAAAATATCAATTTCTCAGAACAGTCTGCCTCACAAGTATGTTGCCATGCTTCACAGAGTGCTACATGATAGATTGCTCACATGATTCAAGTGCTTCGGCTTTTTTTAGTACTAGCTCCATGTTAAACAGATAGTACTAAAAAAAGAATAGGCAAAAATAGCAATTGAAATAAAAATTCAGAAAGATTCAGGTTTGATTAACATCAATTCTAGATTTATCACAACTGGTTTACTCAGACCTAGTACAGCCAAGTTTCTCTACTATAAAATTAGTCAAGTTCCTGCCAGTGAAATTCTCTGCGTTTCTAAAGAGTCTGTTCTTCATGCATTCCAGGAATTGAGAAGCACTCTGCTTAAAAATGAATTATCCAAATATACTGCAGAACAATGTTCTGTTCACTTTCATAAGTTGATTTGTTTAAAAAATATTACTACTTCAAAACCCCCACATTTGATTAAAGCAATTTATGACCTGAAATATAGAACTATGTAGAGAAAAAAAATTTCAGGACCACGTTACAGCAATGCATTCATCTTCTTCCATCTGGAATTCAAGTAGACCACTACACTTATAAATTCTTATTGTGCATTATATTGGGAGTTTTGCTCATACTCTCGTCTTCCAATAGAAGATTTCTTAAAAAAATTTGCTCCCCAAAGCACAGCAGCGTGTCACAATGTCCAAGTCCCTCAGGAAACAGCATGGCAAACACATCAGCTAATGTCCAGAAACCTAATCATTTCCTTCAAGGTTTGACAGGAACTTTTCATTCAACAAATGTGCAAATCTGCCTCAATTCACTACCCAAGCAATTCTTTTTCAAGCAGCATTGATGAGAACTGTATTAACAATAAACCTTCAATCGAAGCACAAGGTGAGCCACACTCAGGTATTATCTTGCTACAGACCACTCAAATCCCACATTTTTCCCTCTTTCCAACCTCAGTTCCCACTGTTTTCAAGCACCTTCTTCATAAGCAATATTAAACACTGTCACAAATTGCACTGCAAAAGCTGGGGAATAAAAAAAGGACTTTTACAATCAGATACCAAGGGTGGTTAGAAGTCCTACATTCAAACAAAAGAGATGAGCACTAAAATTTTTGTTGAACTGCACCTGGTTTGTTTTTTTTTTCCCAAAAGCACTGTCAACTATGGTCTTCATATTCTGTTCATTTCAAGGCATCCTTTTCACAACTTTTTCAGAAATGCAGTAACTCCCTTGATATCAAGTATTATTGCATTAAGCATGAAAACTTACTTTGTCTTCCACTTGTATGTTTTTCCTGCCTTAGACAATATCACTTCTACCCAGATGTAAAACTCAAAGTTTTCGTCTGAAATAACCCAGATTCAAAATGTAATTAAAAGGCAGAATCTGAGCAGTGCACTAAGTGCCATACACATGCACAGTTGGAAAGGCCCTCTCTCAGAAGTCTGCTATCTTGGGGGAAAAAAAAAAAAAAAAGAAGAGCTGAAAAACTGTACTTCCTTTATCTACAATCATTCTTTTTGTAAATAAGGAATAGAGGATGAAGAAACCAGGATTTGTCTAAGGCTAAGGGAGATTTTAGAACATAACAAAGGACAAAAATTCCCTGGGACCTAATTCCCTACTGATTTATCAGGAAACACGTTACAAATATATGTGTTTTTTAACATCTCTGCAGACTTCCATGAACTACTCCCTTAAAAAGAAAAAAAAAACCACACATTTTGTCTCCATTTGTCACTTAAATGCTTAAGTAAACCAGTGGCAGCAACGTATTAACATTCTTCACAAACAGGAGAAACTTTCTCTCAAACCTCTGCAAGACAAATGTCAACAGGCTAATGAACTAAATAGAGATTCTAAAGAAACAGAACCCTACACACCCCTCTCCACACACAACCCTCACCCTAACCATTGGTTAAGAAGAGTTTTTAAAATGCAAATTAGATCTCCAGATAGGAAGAAATCCTTACTAGTAGAAAAATCTTTCAACCTAGTACTTTAATTTGAGGATGACTTATAGTTTAATGTCGGTGCTATAAAACATCAGTGCTGTTTTTAACTTGCCTTTCTGCTTTCCCATCAGATTTACTGCAACAGAATTGAACCAGGGTTGTAAAGAGCATGGGTAGTTAAAGAAATTCCATTTGATCCTGGAAATAGTTTCAGAATGGACAATTAAATCCATTTTTCCAGCAACTTAGATAGTCTCAGCAGTCAGTGTTGTAATTTGTTGTAAAGTCTACCACACATGAAATATTGTGGCTATCAGCTTCTGGCTTTTTAATAGTGTGATGCCGACCACAAGAGCTCTTTAATAAAGCAAAGTATAAAAAGACCAGAATAGAGAACATTTTTCATCTTTTCTCAAAACTAAAAATTCCTTAGACTCTTGAGATGAAAGGCACCACTAAGAAGACTTTTATATTAATTGTCTATGATACGCAATTCAAACATTCCCACAGGAAAATGCTAATCTGAGAGTGATATTAATACAAGCATGACTTAATGACACCAAGAAGGACTGCACGCAGATCAAATGACTTGGAAGAAGTATTCTGTGGTCTGGGCATGGGGACAGCACAGAAGTTACTCACATTTTTATTTTTTTTTAAATCTGGAAGAAGCATTTTGTTGAATGACTTAACTTCTGCTCTCCTAATGAAGGACCATACTTTTCTTACTGCATACTTTCTCTCACCTGCTGTAAACTCAAGGCATACTTTGAATTTTTATACAGTATCCAGTGCAGACAGCTCCTGATCTCAGTTGTCATGTCTACACACTGCTTTAAATACAAAACCATAAGAAACATTCCCAAAGACAGAAATAGCACTCACTACATGAAGTAAAAAAAAACCTCCTTTCTTCCATACATTTTTTTATATATTAATTTATATATAAAATGCCACATATAGAATCATTTAGGTTGTAAAAGACCTTTCAGATCAAAGTCCAATCATTAACCCAGTCTACCAAACCACAGAACAAACACTAGCCAGTTTTTTACACAGTAAAGTACATGCCCATTCAAGCCATGAGCAGCCAGTTCCTCCAGGAGAAATTTGTGGGAACTGTGTCATAAGCTTTACTAAAATCCAGTTAACACCCCCCACTGCCTTTCCCTCATCCATTCAGTGGGTCACCTTGTCAAAGAAGGAGATAAGGTTAGTCAAGCAGGACCTGCCTTTCATAAAGCCATGCTGTCTAGGCCTATCACCTGTCTGTCTCATGTGTGATGACCTGCTCCCCAACCTGCCCTGGCACCGAGGTCAGACTGACAGGCCTATGGTTCCCTGGATCCTCATTCAGGTGCTTCTTGTAGGTGAGCATCATATTTGCTAATGTCTAGTCAAGTGGGACCTCCCTGTTTAGCCACGACTGCTACTAAGTGATGGAAAGTGGCTTGGTGAACACTTAATATCTTTCAGTACCCCTGAGTGGATCCCACCTGGCCCCATACACTTGTGTTTGCTTAAGTGGTGTAATAGGTCACTGGCCATTTCCTCATAGATTAAGGAGGCTTCATTACACTCCCAATTCCTGTCTTCCAGCTCAGATCACTCAGACCAACCGCTCTTACTATTAAAGACTGAGACAAAGAAGGTAATTCAGTACCTCAGCCTTTTTCTTGGTCACTATATTTCCCCTCCCAAATCCAATCAAGGGCGGAGATGTTCCTTAGACCTCCTTTTATTGCTCATGTAGTTATAGAGACCTCTTTTACTGCCTTTAAACAGCAGTAGCTACACTAAGTTCTAGTTGGGCTTTAGCCCAACTATATCGTACATACACACATGTATGCATACTATACTGAAGAGGCAAAATGAACCAACATTCATCCCATTTTCAAGCCTGAAACTCCTGGTAGGAACAGATTAAGAAGTTCAACATGGAGAACAAAAGAGGGAATACCAGAATGAATTAGTGTGAACCGTCATATCATGTGTAGGTGCCACACTGGAGGGTCACTCAGTCTACAAACTGGGAAAGAAATTTGAGGTAGAACATAAGAGGAAAGGTGGTAACTGACAAGCTTTTATAGTCAGGGCTACCAGACAATGAAGATACTGCTTTAGAAGTATTTACCACACGTACTTAGCAGCCCACACAGTTAACTTGAGTCAGATTTTTATAACAATTTAGATTTAGAATATCTCCCAGTCACACTAGATAAAAGACCAGTCTGTCCTTTTATAACTGCTAGGTTCAGCAACTTGTTTAGTGTCTTGCCTGACATACTGAACTTCTCACACTGCAAAATCTTTTGTCTTCTATTGCGCTCTCCAGCTGGAGAATGGATCATACAGAAGCCCCTTAATTGAACTTTACCCAGAGCTGGTCAGGTGGTCTATCGAGCCATCTTTGCCTACTAATGCAAAATACCATCAACTGCCAGTATTTACCAGTTTGTTGTGAAGGTTAACTATTGTCAAGAACTGCAATAATCAGTCATGACACTGAAATAGCTGTAGCCTGCATGGAATGGAAAGAAACAAAACACAGTTGACATTTTCAGGGCTTCAGTTCCCACAACAGTTTCCACCCTCGCCCTGACTTTAGTTCAGATATTTAAATATTTTTAAGTGCAGCATCTTGGAATGCCCTAGAGCTACTTCTGAATCTCATCTGATGTTTGGATGGGGTTCACTCCTCAAACGGCACATTATCAATTCCTGACACCCAGGGAGAGAACTGTGCCTGGAGAATTTTCACTCTCCATGTCAGAACAGAAATGCAGCCATGAGTATCATGAGAGAAAAAAAATTACATACCAGTCCCCATAGAAGTGTTCCAAGACTTGGTCTGCTTGGTGTCCGTAGCTACATATTGCAGCATCTAAATTTATCAATAAAAGCCTTAACCTTAGGATCAAAAGAGGAAACAAAAGCATGATAAATTCAGTATCACATCAGGCACAAATTTTGCTCTATACCTTCTTCAACCAGCAAGTTGAGTGAAAATGAAGTTTCCAGAGGAGATATTACAGCCACCAAGCAACTAATAAAGATCAATTCTTAGAAAGGTACTTAGTTTCTACTTGTTCATCTTCAGTATCAGCACAGGATTTTGTTGTGTTTAGAAGCAGCATTACACCCTGAAGACAGCATACGTGCACATACACCAATCATGCCCATGGTCACATATTTACACAACACAAGCAGAAATTAATGTGACAGTGTCTGCCCATGTCCGCAGGACACATGAAAAGCTCACTCATCCAGTGAGACATTAAAACAGGTATCAGGAGCAATTAAGTTGACAGCAATAACTGCCTAAGCATTAGTTACCAGCTACCATGGTTCTTCCTTAAAACTGTTCTCCCCTTGATGACTGCTCCATTTCTCAAGGGTCAGAGGTGCCAATTTAACCCAACAGAGAACAGAATAAAACCAATCTACAGAAAATTTAGGTGATATGACTAATTCCTTGTCCTGTTTCAGAAAACTGGAACATTTAATTTTAAAACTAACTGCCCTGATTCAAAATCTCTAGTTTACTGTGATATACAAATGCTCAGGCTTACACTCTAGTGACAACAAACACTGGACAGAGTATTAAAAAACAGCAGGCAAACACCAAGATGAGAAGGAATCCGGGAACAACAGAAACTATAGCATCCAGTCTGACAACTTAACAAAGAAACTTATAAGCCAAAGAAGTATCAACAAATTTTTTTAGGCATTAAGGCAAAGTGTTTCAAGACCAGAAATTGGCTAAAGTTGCATTTGGATGGGTTACTAAGAAAAAAAATGTTTTGCAGGGAATTTGTGACGGATACTTTTATGAAGTTCATAGTCTTGCAGGAGCACACAGTAAGAACTTGACTATGTGAACTGAGTACAGTTCATACTAGTGCTGAGGAAGCTCAGATGAGCTTTACTAGTTTTATGCATTAACTTTGGTCCATAAAAGACTCTTCCATGCGGAGTATTTTTTCTTGCCAATGCACTCCTATCACCATGTGGATAAAGCTTTTTGTCCAAGGCTGATTTTATTTTGCAAGTAAGTAATAAAAAGCTGGATGCCTTGTATCTCATGCAATAAAGATCCATTTACACTGTGAAGCAAAAGAGAGTTGCCATCAGAGACAGGGCCTCATCTTACTAGACACAGCAGAAAACCCTTAGTCTTTCACTTGCTGCTTCAGTTCACTCCGTAACAGTAGTACCCCTGCTCCCAGTTCACGTTCGCTGCTGATTTTCTTTCTAAGGAGATAACACTAACAATATTTGAAGACATAACACATTTTTCAGCCTTGTCTGCTTATGTGGGCTTGCAATTGGACAAAAATCTCTCATACCTACTTCAAAAATACATTATTTCTCTTCTCATACCAGCATGCATTACATGTGTGATTAAGTAGTCACTACTAATAGCACCTTCCTTAATATTTACATGAGATAATTTTGACTGGGGAGGCAGAAGTAGAACTTCCAGATAAGATCATTAAACATGATGCTGTTAAATACCACAGAAATCCATTCTAAACAGGTATCGTTAACATACAGGCTGTGGACTATGAGCAAATCTAAACACATACATTGCCAGCTTTCCTTTTAATAACCTAGAAACTGACTTGTCCCTTTGCTCATCCTTTCCTACCAAAGCGCTCTAATTCCAATGAAATCCCATTTTACCCCCAAATTCTACTCCACTCTGGCCTCAATCCATTATTACTTTTTATGAGTTTAGGAATCTGAGTTCTGGAGAATCAGCCTAATACATCACTGCTTAGGTGTATGATAAACAAACAAGCATTAAAGTCAGGTTTAGCCTCAGTTATATTTTGAAATGTTACCTTCTGGAATAGGCTCTTTACACATCTTCTCTTCAATGGCTTCTCAGAAACCCCCAGAAACCATGTAAACAAAGTAAAAACCTAAGGACAACACAGAGAGTATGCAGTCTATGGTGCTAGTCCAGTTTGCACATGCATTAAATATAAACTGAAATACAAAGCTCCATGAAAACTGATGTTACAGAGCAAGGCACTTGCAAAACAAGAAACTAAATCTATAGTCAGAATCAGCTTGAAGTATACAACTCTCATTATCCATTGTTCAGATTCTATACCCACATTTGAGTACCAGGCCAGTACTGATCCAAAAAGGGACCTTAGGAAGGTACTACATTAAGTAGACACTACTATTGTGTTTGGCTGGATTCATTTATACTTCAAAGATGCACACTGTTTTCACCCTCTTAAATCCAATGAAGATGGGCTCCTGTAACTCTCATTGAGGTCAGTGACAACCACTTGCACACATGTATGTGCAAAATAGCACTGCATCACTTACTGTTAGCACCACAGCTGAGGTATGAGGTTATCTAGGATGATGGAGAAAACATATAATGTGAGAAAACTTAGTACCGTCAGGTGCAAGAGGGACCAGTACAGAGATGACAAATTCAGCCTTACCTTTGTCACTTCCCCAGTGCTTTTGACAATCCTCAAAATAGCAGTCTTTGGTGAAAAGTCTAATTCTTCACCTCTGCAGAAAGAAGAGCAGTGAAACTTTATTACTGATGTGCTTTCTGACAAAAGGTGTAAGAAAGTCATGGTAGATCTAAATATATTCTGCATTTAATACAATAGCTCTACCATTGCACATTTTAATATTTGAAGAACAGTTTTCAGCAAAATTACATCTCAACTATTCCACTTTTTATAAGAGCTGCAAACCACGTGCCTGACCTTACGAAGGTGTACCTGATAGCAAATGCTGTAACAGGAAAGAGTTTTTAAAAAAAAACAAACTTTGAAACCATTGTAAAACATATCAGCAATTAAAGTACAATCCTTCGTCTTACTTTGTAGCTGTATGATTGCATCAGAAAAGATTAATTCCTTTGCAATTTATTTACTAGTACCTTAGAAGAATTTAATTTTGTTGACACCTCCTCCTAGAAGTGATAAAAGTACATCCACTCTGCTTCTCACACTAGCTTATTCGAATGCATATGAGGGCAATTACTTCTTGACAACTCTCTGATGAATAACTGTGCTCTTTGCTAAGCTTGTCACATTGATCGTTGGCCAGCAATGCAATTAATAAAGTATTGCTGTCCACAAAGCACATAAATAACAAGCCTCAACTAGAGGTGGCAAGTCTGCTAGATCCAGTGCATTTTAATCTTTCATACCCTGCCAGCTCAGAAGATTAAAGAAAATCTCTAAGACAATCTCCACATGCCAGCACTGGCTTCCATGACATCCCAGCCAGGGTTACAAACTTGAGACCTAATATTTCATGAATGCAACTCAGACATTTCAAGCTTCATTTCCAAACGCTGCACTGCCTTGTGGCCAAAGCATTATTTATTTATTTCTCCTTCCTATTTAAACTCCTGAAAGGTAGAATTGATCAAAGTTGTCAGGTCAACCAGAATTCATTAGAAAATAATGGCCATAAATTCAGTGCACTCTGAAGCATTGCTTAATAATTCCATAACATTTAGAATGAAAACAATCAATCTAGGAAAGGTTCCACCTCTTCAATAAAGGAGAGGATGAATCAAAGCTGGGTCATGAGCAGCAAGTCTGCAGCTTTCACACAACATTTTTTAGCAATTTTAAAGTTCTGCAAACAAACATGCTTTAAACAAAATATTTTTTGATTTCTAAGATATAATATGATCCCTTTTTTTAGTCAAGTCCTCAGAAAAGAACAAGTTAATTTGGTAGGTAAGTATTTTAAAGAACCCGAAAAAGCTGCTCTGTTATCAGAAATATTAGTGCTTCTGTTTTACATCTCAGACCATGGACCAACACCCACAATACCCACATCAGGTTCTCTTCTATTGTCAGTCCTTAGCTTTGCCTATCTTCCAGTCACTTGAGACAGAACTACTCTGTCAGCCCAGCCACAAGGAAATAAGGCACAATAGAGAATCTCCTCTAGGATCAAATAATAATCCTTGACTTGAACTAGCTTTTACCAAGCAAAAGCAATACAGGGGAGTAAAAGCAACCTATGAAAACAGAAAGCAATGTGCCTCTTCTTTTAGAGATAGAAAAGGCAGGGAAAAAGCTTCAAAGCACCTCACTAGTCCTAATCTCTAGTTGTCAATCGAGACTAGTTAAATGCTATGAAAAAAATCACTCTAAGGATCCATATGTGTACCTGAGCCCACCATGTGCACTAATTCACATGCTTCCAGGTACAAAGTAAGAAGCTGTCCAACAAGTAAGACTATTTGCCTTCAAAGAGCACTTAAAAATCCTTTACATTTCATTTCCAACCTACCTGAAGTTTTGTAACACCGATACCTGGCACAGAACTGTTCTTATCCACAGAGTTCTACAGAAAAAGACTAGGATCTTAATAGCTTATGAGTCAGTAAAAGAATTAAGAGAACACGAAAACACACACACAAAAAAACAAACCCACACCAAAAAAAAAAGCAAGCAACCAACCAAAAAATACCAAAAAAACCCAAAACACCCACACCAAAAAAAACCACAGCAATTAGTGTGATTTGGAATATCCAGTCAATCCACTTGGTGAAAATTTCTCCTTAATTGTTTTGCTAATATGTAAAAATAACACTTACTGTGAAAACTTTATCCAGCTAAAGAATGCAAAAGCAACAAATATCAGAAAACACCTTTTTACAAGAAGATATACCAAGTATTTGGAACCATCTGATATAAAATAAACTAGTCATTGCCTCAGACAATGAGAAGACGATATCATTCAACCTGGACTGAGGGCTGTCCCCAATATATTTGCTCAATACTTCAAATGGGATTTTTTTCAAAGCAGAAAGACAGAAGAAAAAAAAAAACAAACAAACCAGAACGAGTGCAATAACAAAGAGAATGTACAAGCACAAGACAAACTCAGTCCAAGTTATTACTATAATCAAAAGATTACATTTCCATGATCAGAAGGATGAGTTTGTTTAGAAAACAGAAAAACCATCAAAATAGGACAAAAATTAAGGTGAGGGGGCAGTACATAAAATAAAGTGCCACACCAGAAAACTTGCAGCCTACCAAAAATACTTAAACTTGACAACAGCTCATCACTATCATCACCACACCAACCACAAGATCTAAAGCTGTTCAATGGAGGAAAAGTACAGCAGTAAAGTAGGACATGTAAAGCTGAGTCCAAAGAGGACCAAATTTATTCCAATAGCATGAGGAATAAGGCACTGACAAGTTACCAGCTGAAAACTCTTGTTTGTCTGCCTTCCCATCAAGAGTGGCATCTGTGCCTGGCATGCTTCAGTTAGTCACACTGCAGGCCCCACGCAATGCTGGCTGGGCACAAGTGCAACACCAAGGCAGTATCATCAGCGTGCACTGAGCTGATTCTGCTCTTGCAAGCACTGGCAGTTTGACATCTTAATTTAGCTAAGACGCAGAAATGACTCCTTAAGAGATATAAATAAAACCACTGTAGCATTTCACTAGTGCAACAGTAATGCTTCCAGGAATTGAGGTAGCCTTCCTCTTTGACACTGCACTACATAACGTGTACCACGCATCACTTAGATGTCTAAACAAGGCTCAAGTGAATTAAACCTGTACTGTCCCACATCACAGGTATTTAATTATTGCTCTCAAATTTCTAAGTGATATGCCTGGAGGGCCAGTGGTCCCCTGTGAAGACCGGTGGAAGGGACTGATACACTGCTGCATGATACCCTTCTAAATTTCTCTGAAGTGCTTCCAAAGAGCACCAGGATTGCTCAACACACCACCTCAGGCAAAAACCAGATTACCACTGAAGTCCCTGTTCTAGCTGGCATGCACAGTCCCACTGAAATAATACTTCCTCCTTAGGTTGTCAAGGTACAGAAAGCATTGGGATAAAGCTTTCCTTGGCAATCTGAAGTACTGCAGTCCTGTCTCAAGGTTATGGCTGACAGCAACCTGCTCAACTGTAGAGAGAGATTTGCTGTCTATTGGACTATCTCATTGTGAGCTAAATCCAGCTCACAGCCCAGGAATGTATTATACCCATAAGCAGTTAATTAAAGATGTTCTCAGACTCCTAATAGCCCTTCGGTCTTCAATACCTTGCTTCGCTTTGCCAGGAACGAACGCTATGCCACAGGGCTGTCTTGCTGTGAGAGTTTTAATTATGCTTTATTTCGTCTTTGGTTTCAAGGGCATGTTTAACACCCTTAGGCTAACACAATGGGATATCTTATTTGTCTATTTACATTATATTAGACTAAAAGTGACATAGCAGAAGGAATGTCAATTTTGGAAGCTTCTTCACATTCTGTTTTAATAGAAAAGTTTAATAAGAGAATCTTGACTTTTGAGAATGAAATGGAAGTTTATCAAGGAAGCATAATATACTGGCAGTGGATTGAATCACAGTATGCACTTAATTTCAAAAGTGGCTTTCAGAAGATAACCCAAGCAAACTAGTTGTCTCTTCTCTATGTGTTTAAGGATTGCAGGACCAATAGACATTTGTATTGTAAATTGTCAACAGAAGGACAGCAGCACCCAATCACAAACCCAGTTAAAATCATGTGTTAGCAGTGTGCCTAAAAGCATTTTCCTTACAACACACCACTTTCCCAGCTTAATGCACCAGCTCAACAGCAGAGATTCTTTCTACCATGAAATTTAGCATGCAGCCAATTCATTTGGCAGAAACAGTATGCATGTAAAATGTCACAGGAAAGGGTATCATGGGAAACAATCTTAAAATGGCCCACTGAGGATGGATAGGTGCTTGCAGACAGTATAACCAAACTTATATTTCTCTAAGACAGCAGAAGCCTCACGAAAAGGGTATAGAAACACCCCGAATTTAATGCCTAGAGATTGCACTATCAAGTGTTCTCAGCATAACCAATATAAGGCAAGATAGCTTAACAATAAATGCTGAAGTTAAAAAAGAAAAAACTGGAGGTGGGAAACATTTATCCATCCACCTGAGAGTTCTGCCATCAAAGCAGAACCGGCAAAAACCCACATCTACTTTTAGCTATACTGTTCTTATTTGGCCAATCTTTTTGCCAAGGTAAGAGAATGCTTGGCCTTAAGGAGTTAAGCACTAAACCCAAGATTTAAGAACTTTTCAAAGGAAGCTGTTAAGAGACGCTCTTTCCAAATGCATTTGTTCTTTCAGTTTTCTAAAAGGTTTGTTGAAGGGAGTTGTCATTGCAGGAAGCAAAACACTATCTCACAGTCACCTTTCAAAAAGTCACAAAGAATTTTTTCAAGGAAGTCTTCAGAGTGAGTAAAGGTACAATCCAGTGATGACAAGTGAGACAACTAAATGGTGATGTTCTACCTTCTATCAACATATATGGTCACTGCAAGCCTCCACAGAAATGGGTCCTATCAGATCATGGGGAGTGTGTTACACTGCCCCAGTCAACAGCTGGGGTTTTTTTGTTTGTTGTTTTTTTTGTTTGTTTGTTTGTTTTGGTAGGGACACAATTTTTAATCAAATGTGCTCACAGAAACTTAAACCAATCCACTATTACTGGGAATGACCAGTCTTTAAAGGAGTCTATAGGCATTTTCCACAATGCTAGGGCCCAACCTCAGCTAAAGAATACAATGAAAGAGTGGGAATACGTGTTTCAGCTCTTCATTTTATTCAGTTCTCATGTGTTACAAATGAGAATACTCAGTAAAAAAGCATAATTGCATAGCAGAACCTTTGTCAAACATGCTTTCTCTGCAGGAAAGTTACAGATGGCAGTAAGAGCAGTGATCCCCACTGACACTTGTCCTGTCAGTTTTGTGGTTCAAAACTGACACTCATGGCACCCCCAAGCCTGAGGCAGCTTAGACATGGTCAGGCATTCCAGTACAGCTGCTACAAAAAGCCTATTTTCATGTCTGCTGTCATACACAAATAACTGAGGGGCAGAAGGTACCTCCTCCTTGTCTATGACCTGCAGCCACTAAGCACCATATTCACAGGAAGTATTAAACGCAGAATAAAATAGAGCCTCTTCAGCATCTTTAATGTCATGGGACTTGGTCACCCAACGCCTAGAGTACTTTCAGTTTAGCAGGGCTTAGTGAGGCCTGATAAGGGATAGCTGTCAGGACCACAGACAATATCCAGTAACATGAAGGTGTCTGGAGATTGCTGGGATGAAAGCATCATGTGGAAGGAAAGCATATTTTTGAAATAATGTGCTTTTATTCATCAGCTCAAGTAAATCAGTGCTAGCCTGCAAAGATACATTCAAGGGATTTTTGGTGAGCAAACACCCACATAGATGACAGGAAGTCTTCTGTCCAGAAGAATTCCTTTCTGAAGAGATCACTAGAAAAATGTGCTACAGACTTTATAGCAACTTCCAACTCTGGGACACTCTGACAGCCTAAACAGCCAGACAGTTCAGCACCGAGAACATGAAAAGATGGGAGCAAAACCCAGTCAGTCAGGTACATGCTCCTCAAAATCTTTGCTTTAGTGTCTTGGAGGACGGAGGCTATGGACAGTGTAAGAAACAGGTAAGATCTCTGAAAGGAGGAGAGAAGAGCGATTGTGACCAGTGACTCAAAGGCAGTAACAACAAGTGAGTGTCTTACAGTCCATTTTGTATACTACTCACTGAACATCTCTTAATGACTGGGGAATCAAGAAGAAAACTACACTAAAATGACAGAAAACCCACAGTTTTGAAGCAAAAGGGATATGTGGTGGTTCAACTGCCAAAAAAGAGCACAATGCTCATGATAAAAACTGGAAACATCTGTGTGTCTTCTGGAAGCAGTAAGATAAATGGTCTATATTTCGTGGCAATGACTCACTATAAATTGTGATAGGTTTATGCATGCTGCTCGCTATTCTGTGGAGTTGCCTTGAAGGCTGCACCCATATACTCTACAATACCTCAGTAGGAAGTCTTAAAGAAAAACAAAAACAAACAAAAAACCCACAAAATAAACAAAAAACCACACACAACAACCACCAACTAAACAAAATAGGAAAACACACACACACAAAAACAACAATAACATAGAAATATGTGGGCACACTGCCCTTGGTGCACCAATACTCTACCTCCCCTCCTGTCTCCAACAGTCCGTACTCAAGAATCCAAGAGATGCTGGCACACACCCTTTCCAGCATCATTTGTTTTTTCTTGTCCCACAGAGTACCACAGCATTGCAGGGACCTTTTCAGTACATGGCCTAAAATGTTACAGCACCACCCTGCAATGAACCACATCAAGGTTGTGACCGGCTGTATTTTTTCCATTGCTTTGCTCATGCTGCCCTTTTTTATACCTTTGCTAGAACAGCCAAAGGCACTATGGAAGTATTGCAGTCAGGAGGAAAAACTCCCATACAGGTAAATTTGCTTTCAAACAAAATTAAAACAGTACTACCTTCAAGAGCATAAGACTAAAACTCAAGAGCAAGACTTGTTGGTTGTTAGATAAAAAAAACACCCAGAAATACACAGTAGATGCATTGTTTCGAACAACTCAGCAGCTGCAAGTTGACTGTAGGCAGACAGCAGCTGATCCCATTTCTTCACTCGTATCCTGTAAGTCAAAGTGCAAAAAAAGTACATAAATAAGAAACAGAAAACAGCTCTAAAAAGCTCATTTGATGGTCTGGGCTGCTATCCAAGCACACTGTTAGAGTGACAGGATATATAACTGTCTACGTAAGTGCACAGTCTGCCCAATACTTACAACTCAGTAGAAAAATAGAACGATGAACAGGTGCTTAGATTGTGAACACATAACTACATGTTAAAGAGGATAAATAAAGCAGAAAAAAGGACAAGAAAATAAGGTCCATATACTGAGAAGATTGCAGTAGAAAAGTACACACTCCACTTTTAAGAGATTTTGATATTTGAGCAGAATGTTCCAGCATCACTACTGCAAGGCAGTACGGGTTTGCAGCTGGTACAGCAGGCTCCTTCCCCTGCACTTTGCCTTATTAGCATTTGTCAGTGAAGGGCTGAACACTTCACCTACAGAGATGCCTGCAAAGGGGGTGGCAAGGATGCTGACTCCACTGCAAGACAGTGTCCTTGAAATCTTAAGGGATATCTGTAGTTTGGTTTTTTTCAAAGTAACAATCTAGGATTAAATTCCCAGGTTCTTGCAAATGAGCACTGCTGACTGATACCTTAACCTAAAGCAGTTGTTCTAACAAATTTTAGATATTTTCCTTTTGGGAGGGACCATCTGTCAAGACACCAAAATTTAAATCATTAAATGTGAAGTTACAGATCTTTTTGAATAGATAAAAACACCTCGTATATATGAAATGACTGAAACAAAAAGAGAATGAGTGAAACGAGCCCAGCCCCAACTTCTAATGGCTGGGATCTAGCACTTCATTCTGCAAAATGATTCATCATTTAATTAATGACTGTTTAGACTTCGGAATAACTAGAATCACCTCTACCTGGCCGGTGTGCCATGGTCCAGAAACACCCCAATATGAATATCCAGCCCAGAGCCACAGAATACTGATGCTCAGTCCACATTTAGAGAAGGCAAGGAAAGTATGTGTCATGGAGGGAGGCTCTGTTCCTTCCCCAGATGAAGCAAGTCCAATGCCCAGAATCCACTATCAGTTCAGTTTTTTCTATCACTATTTGTAACACTTATTCCCTATAAATACATTCACAGGCACTTTTAAAAAGTCACTTATTTGTTCAAAAAAATGGAACAACAGTAGGAAGACATTATGTAGTAATTAACTAGGGCAAACTATATGTAAAGGAAGCCTGCCAAAACAAGTCACTCCTCCTTATTAGAACTCACTAAATAGTTTAACACAAGTATACAGTTAAGAAACAAAAACTTTCCTTTTATTTGTTACTCTTTTATGCTGTCATCACCTTCACTGCTGAGCCACCAAACCTAATTTTACGCTACTTTGTGAATACACAACTGAGTCATCCACTGAAGGCCTGAGTGGCGTGGCACAGCATTCTAGGGTTTTTCCCACAGCTTTGAGCCCTAGTGCTCTTTGTGAGGAATGGAACCTGACTGCAACACTTCAGAAGGCATATTCCTCCCCTTTTTTCCAGGGCTGTAATCAACAGAATCCACAGGTTTTACTTCATGTCTCTTCTGTGTGTAGCTTTCCTCTCCCATTTATTGTTCATGGAATAGAAGCATGCCCCTAAACTAAACACCTCAAGCCATGTAAGGTAATACAATACCATACGAAAACAAGTTGTCTCCATCTTCCCAGGGCCACACAAAGTGTAAAGGCTTTTATAGCTCCAGATGCCTATATTATTGAATTTAAAATAAAAGCAGCTAGTTCCTCTGGACAACTGATTTGATATGACATATCCTCACAGGAAACACTGCTTTTCAAAAAGAACATTTTCACTTCAGTCTTCAATTTAAAAAAAAAACAAAACAAAACAAACGAACAAACAAACACACACAAACAAACAAAGAAAAGCCCACACTGATTAAAAACCTGTTTTGAGGCCCTGAGATACAAAGTAACACAGCAGGGCTTTAACTGTAATAATTTAACTTGTTAGTTGACATCATTCACTGACTTGAAGAATGCATGAAGCTTAATCAATCAATACTATAAATGGTTTGTATTGCTCGGCAGGAATAGCCCAGTCTTAATTTGAGGTCAGATCTTATTCCCTTTAAGTCTCATTAGCAGAAGCCAATATAAATCCAGAAACGCGAGGACAAAAGCAGAAAGCTTTCTATTAACAGAAATGACAAAGCAAAAGAAATCCATGTTCAGCTCAATTGTCTGCATCCTACTGCAATCCCTTTCAAGTCTTTGGCAATGAATAAAAAAGCATATGGAATCACCAGAAGGAAAGTAGAAGACTCCTCCTAACTGCATTTCTAGGAGTTATATATTTGCTTCAGTTTGAACTGAAGATTGAAATCAACTACAGGTGTACCAGACCAGATTCTCAGCTGGCACTAAAAGGCTTCATTCTAAGTAATTTTGCAGAGAAGGACAATTTCTATCAACTGAAGTGTTGAAACAGCATGTTTAAAACAACTGATGTCCTTCGCCTCTTATTTGCTCAAGCAATTCTCCAAATACCTCTCCCATCTTGTGACTTTGTACAATCATACTGCAGAGATACAAGCCGATTTTGCATGAGATTACTACCTCCATGAGATGACTACCTCGAAGAGCAGCACAGAAACACCAGGTTTGACATAGAGCCACCAACAAGCTGTGTCTCTGCAAGTGCAGCCACGCAGACTTAGCCCCAGAGTCCTGGCTTCACATGCAGAAAGGTGGTGCAGTGCTAGAGAAGCTGGAGCTACACACACTGTATGAATTGGGGCCCACCAGCTTAAAAGTGATCTTCAGAAGAGGGGTAGTTCTGCACAGATTATGGAGCAGTCTGTTTGAATACCTATCTATTTATATGGTGTGCAAGAGACTAAAGAACACTGCTTTAGTCTTTCCCACCTCCTTCTAAACAGCTTTATTTAATCATTCCCAAAGCTAATGAATTCCCCAGGCCAAAATGTCAAACAGCTGACCATACAACCAAGCCAAGTAACAATATACGAGCTCCACTAAAGTTCATGAGAAAACTGTCAGATGAGTGAGCCCACTCTTTCTTCAGCCTAAAATATGCCACTGGATGGCAAAACTTACTGCTAGAACCCAACCTTTGCCCACACCATCTAATCATGCTACATGGATTCCAAGAAGGAAACCAACATATGAACTAGTTGTGAATGCTGGCTTGCAGGAAAAAGTGCGTAGCCAGATGAATTAGCACCACATGCACCCAGAAATCAAGTTCAGGTGTGGTCATCAGGCTGAAGACATTCTTCCGCAGCAGAATAGAAATGAAAGAAGGCAGCAAAGCACTGCTATTTTAAGAGCTAGTTGGAGGCCAAGTCTTTAAGCTAAGAAGCTGTAAAAAAAGAAGGAAGAAAGTATTGAATTCCATAAATTCCAAGACTAAAAACATTATCTGTAGAATGAGGAAGCAAAAAGCAATACTGCATGGTAGTGACACCATGTGAGAAAACTGAAAGCATTCAACACTCCTCCCGTTTTCTTTCATTTACTTGCTCTGTCCATCTACATGAAACAAAAGATCTGCTTCACAGCTGAGACACTCAAGTCCACAGAGAGGATGTCCTGAGCCTGCTTAACATACAACTGAACAGCATAGAAAGAACGATTTCCATGGACTGTTATTCAGGTGCATGGGTAATTTTAACTGATCATTACAAAAGTGTCTGTGCTTCAAAGGAAGAGAGATTCCTTTAAAAATGTAACATGGCATCAGCTGCAGCTACTCAAATCCAAGCAAGTTTTACAAGCACCACTGCATCCAAGCTCTTGGTATTCCAGTCCCCAAGACTGAGTCAACAATTTAATAGGAAGGCCACAGAAGCATTGAAAAAATAAATACCACACCCCCCACCCCCACCTTTTGTAATTCCATCCATAACAAACACATTCAAGATATGCTTCAAGGTGCCTGCTTCCAATTTCAACTATGATAGACTGTTCACTGTTTACCTGTTGCGGACCAACTGCCAAGCTACAGAAAGATTGCTGAAACCAGTTCTGAAATATCACTTCGGCCAGCTAAACCCAATGTTTGTTTTCTGAAGGAAGGTTGGTGAAATCATTTTGATGATCAGTAGTCAGTGATGTAAATGAGCATAGTTTCAGTCCTTGTCATTTGAAGTGTGGCTTCACCCTGTAATAGTATTCCCATCTCCAAAAGTTTGTGATTTTTTCACTACGCAAGGGCAAAAAGCAAGGTGTACATCTTACAGCTGGTGCAGAAAGAACATTCTGAGAAATCTAGAGCTTCACTACATTCAGACTGGCATAATTTTCACTCAGGTAAAATTTAATGCTTCAATAATTAACTCTGGACCATCAATACATTCACATAGGTATGACAGTTCCTATTTTAAACCATTTACCTTATTAACACATGACTATATCTGACAACTGACTTCCTTTGTGTTCACCAGCACAAAGGCCATCCCAGTCACAGTTTAATTATACAGTACTCTCAGCCACTGCTGATTATATATACACAAAATCTTTAGTCTCACAATAGATTCACAAAATTATATGTGTATTCTTCTCCCCTGCTAAGTGTTAAGACACTTAATCCAAATCTTCAAAAAATTTTCTCATGATTAAGATGGAGTAAAAGGCATGCAGCAACCTCACCTACATCTACTTTGTAGGTGAAACAATTCTGTGATACACAGATTTATAACATTTCATGTAAATATGGGTCAGTTTAAATTGTTTAGCTTCAGTTAACCCCATGGTGTAGCAAAGTCATTTGAAAGCACCACTCAAAAGCCAAGGTTTTGTAAGGTATTTTGCTCCCAAGGAAGAAGGCTTCCGGTAAATGGTGCTTCCCTCTGAAATTTATTTCTTCGAAACTGGACATTGTGCTTCGGAAAGAAATCAAAATGAGGTATCAGGGAGGAAGTTTTAACTTTTCAACATGAAAGCTACTAGATTTTTTTTTTTTAAGACAGAGAACCATGACTCCTAAGATGTAGGCACCTTTAGAGAAGTATGAGCAACTTTCACAGGAGCAATTTTCACTGTCCGAGTTGGTTGAAGAGAAGGCCATTATGTAAAGGTCCATCAACAAATACCTGCCGTCATGTCTTTTATAACAGAGGACAAATAAGTTGTTTTTTTCATTAGAAATATCCCACATTCATTACTTTCATCATGCTTTTTGGAGTGTCAGTACTACAGAATGACTCAATGGACACATCCAAACCAGATGACTGTCTCCTGGCTAGTGCTCCCAGAGCTACAGTATGACACTGATACCAAGACCGTTCACACTTTAAAAGCAGTCTGATTTTATGGATCCAGTGTAACCAAACCCCTGGCAGTACAATTTTCATACTGAACCACTTCATCCCCAGACACTGCTTCTTTTTCAAGATCTTGTACGATTCATCAAGTACCACTGAGTTCTGACACTCCCAGCTTTAGTCTTTACATATGGCTAGCACTACTACATTCCTAGAAGATCACTACTGGGTATGAAGGACTCATTCATGCAGGTGTCAGTTTTTATCCTGTCATCTCCACATTATGGTGCTAACGCATTAGCCCTAGTTTTCTTGACTGACAATGCTGTTTACATGAATTCATTCTTGATTATCAACATATCTTTTTAAAGCTCCTACTCAGCACCCTGGCCTTCAAGTCAGAAAACAGAGAAGGTAACAAATCAATAGAATTTATTATAAGTACGGCTCAGTTCTGTGCATTTGGTTAAAGGAAATGAGCTAGCTACCAGCCATCTAGTTTTGGATATGTTATCAAATCATGGCTAAGCAGGAGTTTATCTTTCAATACAATAAACCAATCCAACACAAGTTAGAAAAAATAAGATGGTACAAAAATTAAAAATTGCATTCATTAAGTTCTATGGTATAACCTGAAAATAAAGTAGTTCTACAGATAATTATCAAATTTCCATATTTATAAGAAGATGGCACATATGGGGATAATAGCAAAAATGGAAGTACCACTTGCCTATGAATATGGAAATTCAGAAATTATTGGAGCTATCTCTTATAAATCAACCCTCTCATTTTTTTGCTGATGGAAATGCCATTTATGCACTACATTAAATTCCAAAACTCTGACTGCAACTCCCCTTTTACTTTGATAAATCAGTGTAATGGTTGTCATGCTTATCCTCAATTTTGGCAAGAGTTCAGCTCTTAGATTAAAATGGGCCAAACCAATACTTGGTGCAACACTACTGTAGGTTTTGCAACTAAAGCAAGGAAGGACTTACTCTCACAACCTTATCTGCTTAGTTGAGCAGTCCAGAGCAGATACTGTGGAACTATGAGTTAGCTGCAGTACTCACTTAAACCGACCGAAGTGTGCAGTAGGATTCTGAAGCAAAATGTCACATGTTGGCACTGTAGGGGCAGCTTAGTGAAGCTGTCAGGAACAAGAGGGTTTTCAACAAATTGTTTTTATAATAAGAATTGCACATTACTTAATACTCAGGGTGACACTATCCTCTCCTCTTCCATAAAGATGTACAGCAGTGGAGGCCTTCCTGTGGAGCACAACAGCAGCTCTGTTTGTCATTATCTAGCAACAAGCCTGTAGACGTGGAAATCACAGCATCTTTTCAAATGTTGGCCCTCTAAAGATATTCTTCTCTTTCCCAAAAATGGTTACACTACTCTGCAACATCTCCATAAAATGTGACAGTTGACAAAACTTAGAGAAGGACCCAACATGGGTCTCCTACATATCCATTAATTTAATGAAAAAAGTTCTCTTAAGGGTAATCATTATTTTAATGCTTAGTGTTGTTTCCCCAGCTTCCCCATGTATAGAATTTCTGCTTTCTCAAATGACCATCAGAACCTATGTGGCTTACTAATTGCTGCTGTGAATTATGGTGACTGCTCAGCCTGTTAACATACTGTTTGTACTTAGCTATTCACAAAGTAAATCACAAATATGACACCAAAGAGACCAGAAGTTTTCATGCTTCCCAATGGGGTTTCACATACATGGAATAAACACGTTTCCCAAGATGATGCTACTTTAATCAAATCTTGGAAGAGAATCCCATCAGGCCTTTTCAGGTACTACCTGCTTCTGCAGCCTGTAAATCAGGTGGCTGGACTGGCACTGAAAAATCACTGCACTGCTGGAAGCAGCACCAACCAGATGTGAGCAATAACACCCTTCCTCCTTTTTCTGGAGTACTAGCTCACACAAGAAATAAAATGCTGAAGCTGCATCCATCAATATAAGCTCTGCAAAACTTTCTCTATGGGCAAGTTTTTTATCCTTTAAGAGTCAAATAACATGCTGCTTGACTAGTTAGCAGTAGAGCCTGGTAAGCATTGCTAAGCATGAATGAGGAAAGCAGATTCTCACTGGTTATGAGAAAAAATTTATTCTTCCCAGTCAGTCATCTGGAAGACAATTTGCCTTTTGCCTTGTGCATAATTAGGTTCTAAGTGCATCCCAAAATCTTTACACGACCTTCATTCTACCTGCTCCAAAACAGAGCTCTTCATCAATGTGTACTTATCCTTCCAGACTGCACAGTCTCTTCGGACTAGTCCACGTAGCACCGAGCTGGCAGATGGGACAAAATGCCTGCAAATACTCTACAGCCTTGTACAGACACATTGTCCCAATTAAACCAGCCCCACAGGCAAGGCTGCAAAAAGTACCACAGCTCAAACAGTCACATACTTGCCACCACTCTATACCTAGGGTCAAGGATCCCATGAGCTTCATTTAGAAGGTTCCTTAACACTCTAGACATGTTTTAACTGTGTGACTCAGTTCAGCCATTATTCTTCCCAGTCACTTCAAATGCTTTTAAAGCTATGTTCACATTTGGAGAAGGAAAAACTTAGAAAAATCACTCACGTGCAGGTTAATGAAGAGACATAAGCCCTGCTGATACCTTCTGTTCACTCTGCTGCTCGGCATCCATAGCGAGATAGAACCCTCAGCCACAATTAATGTGGCTTCCCCTCCTATGACAGCACTGTACAGAAAAGCATAGGCCAAGGCTTAAAGGTCAAACAGGAAAAAAAAAGTGGGATGATGACATGAATAATTTATTTCAGTAATTCAGTAAAATAGTTTCTTGCGATTATTGCTACAAATTCCTTTCATATCTACAACTATGGTCTTTTAACATCTGAATAATTTATAGCCAGCGATGCGTGATGCATGGGTCAGAAAAATGAGGAAAATTAACTCCTCTAGTGTTCCCTTCAAGAGAACAGGTTTTCCTATCCAATTATATTATTAATCTGTGGTTTGCATTTTGAATAAACGGAATTACCATGCGAAGAGATTCTGAACATTTGTCTTGAATGGGAGCAGCAGATGATCCGCACTTAAGATGTAGTTGTGAAGACACAACCATAAGACATGCCAGTAGATTCCACCTTCCTTGCAAGAATTCCAAAAACATTAAGATGAGAATAATTGCCGTTTTCATCACAGTACAAATTCACAATGTGCTGCACTTACAAAGAAAAAAATGACCAGAAAGAAAATACAACCCAGAAAAAAAAAAACCACTGCCTATATATATGCACAAGAGCTTGTTAGCACGCTATAAAATAAACTGAAGAAAGAAGATGCAGAAGGAAAAAAAACAGTACACCTTGTGATACTTTAACTATATACACTCATTATAGGCAACAGGATCCTGAAGAAGAGTTTCAAGGGAAGTCTTGTAACTACACAGATCCAGAATAAGCGGTGTTCTCTAAGAATTGCACGACGAATGGGAGATTAGTAGCAATAGAACTGAAAAATATGTAGAAAATTTGATAACTAGTTTTATAAAAGGACTTTAAAGCCCGGGGCAAATACCAAAGGATCTTTTGCTAGCCATCCCACAGGCTGACATCCTCCTACTAAGTCTCTTAGGCAGATAAAAACATGCCCGATACTTCCGAGTAACTGCGATCAACAAGTCACATACCATTTGAAGAAAAGATAACAGAAATCAGTGATTTCATTTTAACATGAGGCATGTCTGACAGACTCACTTCAGCACAGGACAGGTGATCTACTAAAACGGGGGCTTAAACAAGTTGCAGTTACGGCAAGCAAGGCTGGAGGGAATCTTTTCCTAACAAATGGCAGTATCGGGAACAGAACTGACAGCCATGTGCTTAAGGGACTCGGCAAAAATGCCTGCTCCAGCCTAGAGATGTAATATTAAAGCTTCCACTCAACAGCTCAAATGCAGTGTCTGCCCTGCACTGCAATTCAGCTGCTGCAAGATCAAGATAGGTACAGAGAAAAATTAATCTCTCAGAACTCCTGCAAGCACAAGGCCTCAGACAAAGCTGAGTCTTCCATCAAACTATCTAGGGGAAAAAAAAAAAAAAAAGAAATATACATTTCCCAGGTCTGCTTATCTTACCACCCACACAGAGAACTAGCAAAGGTTATGAATCGTACCTCAAAGCAACCACCTCAGCAAAAAGGTTGCATGGCATTCCTCACTCCCAAGTGACAGATCCAAGTTGGTGCTAATCCTTTCCTTTCAAAATAAGGCAGACACAGAAGCAACAGTTGCACTGCCTGGGACCAGGCTCCTCTCAATGTCAAGATAAGTATAAAACCGCCTTTTGATGTGACCCTCAGATATTCCTTGAGTCTCTTGCTTTCTGTTAGACTGTGGTCAAACCTCAGTTGCAGATTCTAGAAGGCACTTTGTCCAGTTAATACCAGATTGGTTTGAAACAATGCATTATCAAGAGCCAATCCAGTTCCTCTAAGCACAATTCCCAGAGACTAACAAGCTGGAGAGAAGGTGCTGTCAACAATTCCTTGTACAGATATATGAGAGGAAGCATTACAATATGATCCTGCTACATTTGCAAAGCAGGAGAGTTTTAGCACATTGCAGAGGAAGCAGATGAAGACGCTTATGCTTTAACAGATGAAAATCAGGACAAACTACGCTGATCCTACACAATCACCAATCTACCAAATAGCAAAGGAAAATAAAAGATGTGTGGCCTAACAGCTGCAGTACTTTGAGCTGCCAGAGCCAAAACTTATAGAATATTCCTTTTGCTGATTGAAATCTGTACAACGTACTACAGCATCTGTTAGAACAAGATGTTTGTTTACCACATTCCCCTACAAAATAGAATGATGTTTCCTACCTAATGTACTGAAGAATTTTTAGATGAAAGAGATATGTTTATGATATCCATGCAGGGTATAATTGAAAGAATATTTCTGGATAAAGATACCATATGTTTTATATTTCTATTGAACCTATAAATATCTCTGTAACAGTTTGGGGCCATAAATACCATGATTAGTAAGAGTTTTATGCATTTGCTTAAGGTTTTTATTACTTTCAATTATCAGTTTGCTAACAGCATCTCATTTTCCTCTCACTACATAGCAGTATTCCCAAGGATAAATTCTGATATGTCAATAAGATCACTGAAATGAGCACAGAACCGAGCAGTGGTGGAGCTCATGAAACTGGTTTCCACAGGGCACACACAGTAATTCCTCTCTCCACTCCCAAGTGTCATGCACTCTCTACAGAATGCGACCAGCAAGATTTATTTGCTGCCTCAAGATGCAGGGTAAGATGTGGAAAGCCTTAAAAACACAAACCTCCAGGAAGTCCCAGATGCACCGCAGAGCTAAGATATTTGTTCCTGCACAGCACATTCGCAGGAATAGTGCAATGTGAGCATAAAGAAATGTAACCTCCTAGAGAACCAGATATGATGAAACCATACAAGTAACCACAAAAAAACCTCTTATCTGCTTTATAAAAAAGTGTAATAAAAATAACAATAAAAAAACAACAACACCAAACATAGAAGTGTTTTCCAGATCATAGCATTAGAAGAAATTTTTTTTTTTTTTTGACTCCTATGAACAGGAGAAACTGCCCACATTTTAAGGAAAGGTGCCATTTTCACTGCTTTTTTATTGGTTTTGTATTATGGTAGTACAAGAATCCTGTCCTTGTTTCAAGAAAAACTTTATTACTGTCAGTCTTATTAAAATTGATTTGTCTATTACCTTTCCATTCTTGCAGAACGACATGCTCTTAAGAATTAGCAACCTTTTCAGCCTTGGCTTATTGCTTTTTCAGCTTACCTCACAAAATATTCTTATTTCACCAATGTTTCATGTAGTTAAAAAATTTATATGAAACTTATATGTGCACTGTTCCATGGTGCCCATAGTGCTACTCAGATGCACAACAAAATAAAAACAGAGCTTAAAGGTTGAAGAACTCAAAATTACGCATGCACCCAACAAAGAAGCTACTGCAGTCTGCTTAATGAGGATACAGTTGTGTCCCTCACTGAAATTTTACTAATGTCAGTATATTTTGAAGTCTTCAGAGTCCTCCTCATTTCTCCATTTTGCACAATGATCACCACATGGCCCAGACCCTTACCAGATGAAAACCAAAAGCATGCTATGACACTCCACCAGCTGAGAGCTTCGAGTGGTATCAAGAACTCCACTATTCAAGGTGGCAACATTTTGTTCCCCAAAGGGTTTCATGATCAGAGTTTTGCAGTTCTTTTAAGCCATGAAGAAAAGAACGTAAGAACAAAAAAATTTTTAATTAGGGTCCAAATCCAACAAATTTCTCAGCTACAATCAATTCAAGTGTGAAACTAAAATAGGATTACACAGTTTTTGCACAAATTTCTCCGAGCCTGACCCCTACATTACCAGTTTAAGTGTTCAGAAATTCAGGACTGAATATGCAAACTCATTTTCTAGACAGTGCAAAATAATGTACACTTAAAATTTTCTTTTAATCTGCTTTAAACTTTCTTCAATAACGCATTTATTTCAGGTAATAGCATAGGACTGTAACAAGGATAAAGGAACGTATACATGGGTATTCCTTATATAACAGTTATTCAACAGCTACAAACCCTGCCACCATGGCTCTGACAAAATAGCAGAATTGTAAATAGCTCACTTGCTAAGCGAGCTATTGTAAATAGCTCACTGCTCTAAGTACTACTGATCATGAGGAAACCATATTTTCACCTCACCATTATCATTAGATGTTTATCAACCATTTAGGTCCCATTAGAACAGAGCAACCCAAGCTATGCAGTGTTACGATGCCACTGCCAAGCAATAACCAGTATCCTAGCCTAGGGTGTCCCATCTTTCTGGAACGTGCTACAGGTATCAAACCAAGACAAATGCTGATGAGGGATTTTAAAGAGAATGAGAAGTGATTTCCATGGTGGTGGGGGGAGGGTGGGGGGTGTGAATCTGATTTAGGACAGAACTCTTTTCTCACTGATTTACAAGAAACGTACAATTACTACCAAAAAAAGCAGAAAAAGCCCTTGGGAATAATGATTTTCCAAGATAGCAAAAGTTTCTTAGAAAAAAAATCGACTAAGTGGACCTAATAGAACTCTGTAAGAACTCGGTCACTAGCTGAGCTCAGTCAAGAGCTCACTAGGACACAGGAGCAGCTGACTCCCTGCAGGTTCCAGCTCGCAGCTTTCAAGGAAACAGAAGATCTGCAAGATCTAGGAAACACTCCCATGAACAGAAGAGCAGAAGGAAATCCTCACAGCAGGTCAGATCCTACAGCTTTCAGCAAGCCAAGGTCCTCTTAACTCTAGGAGACCCAACAGCAATCATCACTATAAATCAGCACTTCTGATCAACAGCCAAGGAGAACAGTCATTCAAAGGGTGAGGAAGAGAGGGTGTCTGCGCTCCATCTTGTTAGATGCATTAACGATGGTGGCACAGGCCCCGATGGACACACACATACACAACTGACTTCATAAGAAAAATTCAGGAGCCTGAAGTCAGCACAGAAGGCTGAATACGCATCGGTTCGAACACACTCTACACAGATCTTGGGCTAAAGTTATGCTGTTACTCTTGTTCTCTTTCCACAGCCAAAGATACCTCTGGAACTACTTGCAGCAGCATTGAAGCAATGGGCTTTTGCCATTTTCTAACTGTTCACTTCATGTGACTGCTACACCAAACCCACCTACAGCCGATGTGCTCCCACAGGAAAGAATGACACCAACCGATGCTCGCAAAAAGCTCTGCATACACAAAGTGTTTCTGACATTTTCCCAATAGCCTGAGCCAAACTGGAGTTATGAAGAATACAAGTGACAGTCCTGTCGTCTAGAAAATTAATTTCAGGGGACTGGAAACCACCAACAGCAGCAAGATCCATTCTGCACATGTGCACGACAGCTGCCTTAGCTCAAATTCATTCCCCTCAAACATTCCACATAGCAGCTTGCACAGAGGCTAAAACTAGCATCATCTTTTCAATTTACAGACAATTCTGAAGCAGAAATGAATCCTGGACACCTACAGACAGGCAGAGCTCACAGAAAGGTCAAAGTCTGGCATGGCTGTGCGCTACTGATCTGATTTCTTCTAATTTGGTTTCCCAGACACAATATTAAAGAAGAAGTTTTTATATTCTACTTCATATTACGTGTAACTCAAGGGATTATAGTCTTTTAAAGTACGCTGTTTCCATGTAATATTTCAAAACTTTTTTCTCAGAGCTAGATCTATTTCATATTACTCATCTGCCATATTTTATTCCAGCATATTTTCTAAGCTTCCTTCCCTGATCAGTTGTTGCAGTCCCTTATTATAAGGCCTTGTGTTCATACCATCATATTATGCCCCAAACTGAGATTCTCTTTGCTCAAAGGACAAGCAATGCTACACACTTCACCAGCATATATAAGTGTTTTATATATATATATATCTTAAAACATGAGAAACATGTCTATGTTCAAC
>JANHFX010000533.1:4453-23503 GCA_027560015.1 Chloroceryle amazona | reverse complement strand
TGGGGGATATGGTCTAGGGGTGAACTTGTAGAGTAGGGTGAAAGGTTGGACATGATGATCCCATGGGTCTTTTCCAAACTAGATGATTCTGTGATTCTGTGAAAATCTCTATTATAATCTCAATCAGTGTAAAATGTTATTTTTTTGACAATAATACTGTTGCTTAATATTTGCTAATTAATTTCCCATTATCATATCCAAGGGACACAATTAGAAAAGTTTGTTTTCCTGAGTTAACATGCCTTAATAAACGATATTATGTTCTTACTTAATGATGTCTTATCAAATGGCCTCAATGTCTTTAAAGCTGGCTTCAGTCGTGCTGGGGGATCTGGAGGAGCGACCAGGGAAATTCCAGGATTGCTTGACAGGGGCACCGTGTGGGATAGGAACTGCATAGGCAATGTCCTGGAAGAGGCCATGAACTGCTTTGCCGAGATGCAGAGGCAGACAGAGGAGAAATTTCGCATGTGGATAGAAAAGCTAACCCGTCTTGACACGGATGAAGAAAGCAAGCAACAACTGGAGCCCAGGGAACCTAAAATTCAACTAGTTGGCCAAAGAATCCCCCCTACCACACAGTCAGGGGCTTTCATACAGATGCCTGATAGCCAAGTACTTCCACAGCAGTCGTTTAATTCTTACGTGGGCTATCAAAATGTCGATGCTACGCTAGAGTTTCCAGCGACTTTTAATAACAATTTTCCACCCATCTTTCCAGAAAATGGGAATATTGCAGAGCCTGATCTGAATCAATCATAAACTTAAAAAAAAAATAATAATCCAGTCTTTGCAATCTTATGTTACTTCGGATTATGCTAAAAACAAGGTTTGCTTTTCTCTTCGTATATGTTTGTTTTGTTTTTCTCGTTTGGGTTTTATTACCATGGTATCTTTTTTAAATTTATAGAGAATATCTATGTAGTTTAAAACAAGCCACAGTATACCCATGTGCATGTGCCAGCACACACAAACGCCTTTAATGGTGGGTGTGAGGGAACCACCCTAAGCTTTCATCACCAAACTTGGGAAGATAACCTAGAATCCTTGTTTAGATACCCCAAAATCAGTAGAGCTATGTTTGCTACAGTAGGAACATTCAGAGTATTCATCCAAATGCTCTTTTTGCATGTTGAAGCATTTATATAAGGAAATAAGTTTTATATTTAAAGATGTAAAATATGTTAGAGAACCAGACTAGATACAGACCCATAACGTTTCCTTAACTTACACATTTACTCCCCAATTTTGCAGGTTGAACGTGTCAACACATTTTTTTTTTCTTCTTCCTTTACAGGCAGAAGTAACAAATAAGCTTAACCTAAAGACTTAACTATATATAACAAATGTGCACAACTGATTTTTTTTTTTACGTTATTTTTTTGTGTCCCATTGAGTAGTTCTTTTTCTGTCCAGAGTTTTCATTAATGTCACTGCTGTGTTGCACATGGCATATTTATGGAAGCAGCTGTCTTACCCTGTGTGCGCAGATAGGCACATGTATACGTATGTATGTGTTCAGTTTGGGTGGAACTCATCTCCTCCAGGGTTTTTTTGCTGTTCCGTGGATCTCCTTCGGAGTAAACGGGAAGAGATAAGTACCTGCAAAGGACACCTCCTGGCAGTGTCTTTTGCATCCCTTCGTTGTCTAAACCTCCCTTATAAACAGTTTAGAATAGATAACTCATGGCTAAGGTTAGGTGAGATGAATCACACCCAACTACGTGTACGTGCATGACCCGTGCGCACAAAGCACCGCTGCTTCCTTCTGTATATACGATCAAACCGCATCCTTCATGCTGGAATAAAAATAATCCTGTCAGTCCTAAGATAAGCAGCCGTCGGTGGACAGATTGAGCTTCGGCATAGGAATTTAAAGCAAGGTTTGACAGTCAGGTTAGTAAACACTGTGGTGGTCTGAAGGCATGGGTTGCTGGTCTGGGTCAAGACAGCAAGAGCTTCTTCTGAACCACGTCTGAATACCACTGAAATCATCATTGTGACGAGGAATGCCAGAGCATTAGTTTCGTACAATAACTTGCAGTTGTGTGGATTTTTCTTATAGTTATCCTGAATAGGCAGGCTTGAAACTGTGATGTTTAAAGTAGGATTAATTTAAACTATGTAATAGAAATCTCTAATTCTTACTGCTATCAGTAAGGATTTTTTTGGTCACGTCTCCATTAGGGCCTCTCTTCATGTGAAGTAATTTCTCCACAGCTACCAAAAATGTGTATTTATCATCAGTTAGAACTTGCTAAAAGTTTCTAATGCAAATTAAATCAAAATTCTAATAATAGAAATGTAAAGTCTTTGCATAGACATAAAGAGAACGCTGTAGGTCTCATTTAATTCGGTTTTGTTTTCTGAGCCAGTCATTTCTTTGTGTCTAATTTAATCTAATTCCCTCCTGTTGGAAGGTACCACTGTACCTTATCTAGGCCTGTTTTCTTTTATAATTTTATTTTTATTCTCCCCCCCCAAATTTGGTGGGAATATTTCCATCAATTAATATAGGAGCTTGGATCAAACCTGTAACAGGAACTCAAGAAATGCTTTTTATTATCAGTATAATACTAACAGTGGTGTTTTAACATTATTCTTGGCCCAGACTTTTTCCTTTTTTTTTTTCTTTTTTTTTTTTACATTAAAATTAAAAAAAATAGGTTAGAGAGCTGTTATTTTGAGAGTAACTGTTTGGAAGACTATGCAGGAGATAATTTTTAAGTACCGGAATAAATTCTGTACAGATCACCTTCATACATAATTTTGATACAAAGATTTTGATATGAACTTGTGAGAAAACTCCCTCATCTGACATCATGTGCATTTTAAACTTAACTATAGGTAAAAGTTAAATTAGTTATGTTTGCAGTTTAACAATCTTGTCCTCATCTGTTTAAAATTTAAATTTAAGATCTTTCAGGGAAGATTATTTGCTGCTGTAACAAAAAATAGTCAGATCCTTCTGGTGTTCATAGATTTTATAGATATATATATACACATCTTTATGACAATGATAAGAACAACATATTTTAAAGCATGACAACTTTAAAAGTCTTGCCATGCATGCAGAAGCAGGTTTTTGCAGTGACTGGTTTCTTTTAATGTGTAAGAGTCACTTAACTCGGTGTGTCTGTAAGCATGTCCTTAACCTTTTTTATAAAGTAGAATATATGGAGCAACTAGATATTTCAAACCAATTGTATAAGGAGATCAGCTGAACTTCCTCGTCGCACAGACCGAAACAGATTTTTATGTACTGATCTCATAAATGGATCATAACTTTGTTAGGGATGGAGCCAGTGAAATCTCTGCCAACTTAAAATGGGTAGGTAATCTCTTAAGAGAAAAACCCACAAAAAATACTGAAATCATTCAGTGTATTAACAGACTGAGGAAAAAAAGGATTTGGTTACTATAGGCAAAAATTAAAAGCTGCTCTTGATGTGTTTTGTTTATTTTTTTTAGTGCAAGTAGGTGTAAGTGTGAAAGAACAGGTAGAGGATTATACCAGTAGAGCACACAGACTTTAAAGCTGTCCTCTTCCTAGGATAAAATTATTCCAAGGCATCTATCAGACTGAGGGAACAGTTCACATTAGATGCAATTTTAACTGAATTTCCTCACAGAAACTACCTAGAGTTAACACCCGTGCGAGACCAATGCTTGCAAATGACTTTGTAAATAATAAATACTATTTTTTTTTTGGTCACTCTTTTAACTTGCCCCAAACCTAGAGCCAGATCTTCAGCTGTTATAAATCAGGTCCTTTGAAACAAGAGTGTCTGCTGGTTTACACGGTTGAATACCTGGTCCATTAGCTTGTTTTCCACAGGAAGATGTTTCTCCTTTTAGGACCTGAGAGGGGAACTCTACCTTCCTGTTGTTGGGGTGCAGTGTAACCCACCTGCTGAAGGATCTGACAGGCTGTGCAGTTAAACAGGAGCATCTCTCTTCTTGCTTTGTACTGTGAATTTGAAAGATGCAAAGCATCGAAGAAACCAACCCTCAGACATCAATACCAGTGATGTCTGTATTTTAAATACATGTGCAACAGCCTTTGGCATCTCCTTGACAAAACAGGTTCCTCATACATGATTTCAGATTATTTTTTTCTATATGGAAATATTTTTGCTATTGTATGGCTGCAGTTGTTGTTTGTCATGATTTCCATTACAAGCTCTTATTTTCAAAGGGCTTTGACTAGAAACTTTCAGGGAGTTAAAATTTCTTCAGATGAAATCTTGACATAAATTTTAATCTCATCCACTTGGTGTTTCATTAAAACAGTCTGACCTTATTTAAAAATATCTTGATAATCAGAAGGAAACCCTTCTTCTTTTCAACACAGAGTTATGTTTCCAATGTATGTTTATGCTCACAGCTCAACAAATTACTTCAAACGCACCAAATTTAATGAGTAGAAGAGAAATCAGTAGGAGTTTTGCACAGACATGGAGAATCACAGATGATAATTTACAGTTTCTCTGATTCCCCTAGGCTTTATACTTCAGAATGAAGTCAAGAAACATTCCACTCTCTTTAAAGAATTCTACTTATCTCACAGTTTTGAAAGAGTAAATGTACCAAGTCAGATCAGCTGGTGTAGACTGGTGTAATTCCAGGAAAGATGGTGCCAGTTTAAACCCAGATGGCCTACTCAAGTTCCTATATTGCCATTTTTAATATTGAATTACAGGTTTTCATTGTGGCAGCTGTTTCTGCATGGGAGTCATTGAACACCCGTGCGACTGCAGAGTTGGGATTTAGTAGCAGGTGAAACACAGCTACTTTGTTAGCATTTTTTGTGCAAGTGCAAAACAAGTAAGTCTTTATATAAAGGCTCAATTTAAATGTCACTAAATGTCAAACTGACAATTCAGTAAATGAAAAATGAAAGGATCCTAGAATTGGACTCTGTGTAGGAGTCCTTTGAAAGTCTGGGGGTTTCAGTGTGTAGTGATTTTGTAGGCTTGTCTGCAGATTCTTCCCCAGATGTTTGTGCTGCTTCCCTCCCTTGTATGGGTTTTGGTGAGGAAAGGGTGTAGGAAAATCCACATAGCTTTATCTAAAGGTTTGGGATTTTGCTTCACTTGCTTTCTAGGCACGCTTCTAACAAAACATCTGATTTCTCTGGTTCTGTTTAGGGGAGGAAAAAAAAAATGTTACAGCCAAGATAAATTCAAGTAAAGCTAGTCAGACTTCACTCAGTGTTTCTATTGCAAAAAAATAACTGATCAGGAGGAAAAAAAAAAATCTTAAACCTTTCAGATACACTGCTTTTCAGTGTTGTTTTTACAATATTAGACAAAATAATTCAGGCAGAAATATACATCTCTATTTTTTTTAAGTTCCCAGTGTGTTTTGATGTTTTTTTCAGGATTGTTAGGTTATTTGATCTGAGCTGCTAGAGTTAAGATTTGAGGATCAATCTTAACTTCAATCAAATGAGATTGTATTTGACAGTTATTTTTCAAACTGAAGTGTATTTATTATTGCTGAATTCTCTTAATATATTTTGTCTCTTCCTGTATCCACATACTGTAAATCTCTTTTTAAAGTCGTATTTCAAGGGCATTAAGAAATTAAATCCTAGCCCTGTTAAAACCAGTAGAAAATTTCTACTCGTTTCAGTGGGGCTTGGATTTCATCTCATTAGAAATTGAACTTACGCTGCAGGTTTTGGTCAGAGAATCCTTCAGCTGACTTGAAGGAGAGTCTTTGCCGAACTGCGTGTCAATCAGGCCAACTGGGTAGATGTTTTTAATCAGGGTCTGCACTGTGACCACTGCAGTTACATTTGGAAGCATTAGAACAAACGTGCTGTGTAGCTTGTACTGTAGAAGGTAAAATATTCAGGCTGATTGATAGAGATGGACAGTCCTTTGCAAAACACGAAGCTAGAAACCAGTCTTTCTCTCAAATTTGAGTAGTCTGCGTCTTAGATCAGCAAAATGAAGGCACATGGAAAATAGAGCTATTAAGCTAGAAGTGATTTCAAGCTCTCTGTTAAATCTTGCAGACTGATGGAGCAGAGAACTGGTTAGTCTGGACCATCGCAAGTGTTGCATCATGGCTGTGCCAGCCTTGTGCCAGTAAGAAGATGCGGTTTGTCCCTTCAGAAATGTGAATTCTGGAGAGGTGCACGTTTTGCCTGCCTATTCATTATGCCAGTTCTACTTACATAGGGATTTAAAAAAAAATTTTTTTAACCTGTCATAGCTATGTAAGAGTAGGATGTGATGGTTTCCAAAACCCTCCTGATAATGCTTTTGGAAGTAAAACCAGGGAAGAGATCTGGCTAATATATCTGCTTCCATAATTAATGCATCATTAGGTGGCATCAGGGAAAATAAATCCTATCATGAGACATAAAGTGCATACCACTTCCTGGTGTTCTTAATACATAGCCATGTTCCATGTGCCTTTGCTTAACGCACAATGAAAATTACTGTATTATGTCTTCATATATAATTTGGTAAAACCAAATCCAAGATATTTTCCATCTAGTCAAAAAGCCTGAAAGAATGAATGTTGATCAGCAAGACTTGAATTTTGGAGGTCTCTTTTGATGCGATATATAAGAAATGATCCAGTCTGAGAACGGATACTCATTTGGTCATGTTGTTTTGATGTTATTATTTTACTATTATGGTTAGAAAAGAAAGAAAAAAAACCCAACAGACAAACACAAAAGCTTTACTGTGTGAAATGAAGGAAAATGTGAGGAAAGTGGATTCATGGGTAACTTTTTGTTCACTTTATGATTTTGAAAAGAATGTTGTTACACAACTATTGTTTTTTATTGTATTTACAATGTATTCTTTGCCTAACCCTGTAAATTTTGAAATGTAACTACTGTAACCTGGAATAAATAAATAAATAAATATAGTAATGAAGTGTTTCATGTTGCTAAACAACAGGGAAAAAAAAAAAAAGCAAGCACAGATCTCCTGTTCTCCATCCCCTTTTGGGAATTGTTTTAGGGGTCAGCTAGTTTATGCCATTTGAACTGCACATACTTTTATGAAACTGCAGCTCTAGGTCATGTTTTAAATAATACCAGGTTTGTATTGTTTATCTAAACCAGACTGACTTGTCACTTCAGCCTGTAGCCTTGTATATGCAGCCTTTCGTTTGGATCAAAGCTACTGCTGTGTCTCTTGTGAAACGGTGATAATCTTCTAGTTTTTTGCACACAAAAATGATAATTTTGGTTACTGTAATGATCAGATGATCTTAAAATTCAGGTAGTAAAGTCTGTTCTGTGTTTTGCTTAATCTTGAGGTAAATGGAGTTGTCTCCCAAGTTTATGTCAAGTGTGAATGAGGGATAGTTTAGATCTCTTACGACTTTAAATGTCCCAGTATTCTCTTTTGTTATCTAAAAAGAAATGCAATTTAGTTTAGGGTACAGGGATTATGACAAAGCAGTGCCTGCGTTCACAGTGGAGATGCAGAGGTGAGGCTGGAAGAAGCTGTGTCTCCTTGGACTTGTGATTACCTGGGTGCCTCTGTGTTGCCTTTCTAGATTTTGCATGTCTCACGAAAGCATTTCTAGGCACTATTTTTAAACTCCTCAATAATTTGCCAGTTAGAATTATCTCAGTAATTTGAGGGGAGCGTTGTTTTCAGCAAAGCTGAGCTCCTTTGCTTGTTAGCCTTGAGCAATCTGCAAATCCCTGCTTGCCTCAGTTTCCCCGTGGGCCAAAGGAAGTTAATAACCACCTCAGAGCTCTTTGAGGTCCACTAATGGAAAGCTTTTTGTTAAGAATAAAGTGCTGTAATTGTTACTGCTGTTATTACTGTACCTGTTCTGTGTGTTCTGAAGCTTAGGGTGATGCGCACACCTCACTCAAAAAGGCTCCACATCTCCTCATTACAAAGACACTGATGACTCCAAAGGGCAGTTCAGACCCCCAGAATTGAATTCTGGATTTATTTCACTGAGGATAGTCCTCGGGAGTTTTGTGTCTTTTCCCCCTGCTTGTGGATAAAATATAGCAAACTTTATATCCCATCCCTAAGGCTGGATTTCAGGTTGCTGAACTTCAGCAATGCAGAAGTTAGGTGCCTTGTCTCTGGTGGTTGTCTAAGCTCTTTCTGTGGAAGGAGGGGAGATGATGATGCTCCAGACTGCAATTTCCAGGCTGGGATTGCTTGAGCCTGAAGTTCCTCTCTCAACTACAGTGGGTGGAAGTTTAGGTGATAAGCTTGGTACTATGTGCCTAAATTTAAGAAAGCTAAAGAATGACTTTAAAGGAATAAATGTCCCATTCAGGTTCTGCTAGCTGCTATCCTTGGTTTCTTGTGATGAAGTACTGCTGTGCACTGATACGCAGCTATTGCAGCGCAGAGGTACGAGGGCTTCTTACAGGATCACTGCTTTTAACTTTCAGCTGTCATTTTATGGCTGATTTCCCCCCATTTGCTTGTGCTGCCATTATAATGAATTACAGGATAATACGAGTGTGAATCTTGCAGCACAGTTTAGACGTGTGAGCGTTGGGATGTGGCTCTGTGAACAGCATGAGAGTGTCCAGCAGATCAGAAATTACTGAATTTCCTACGTTGCAAGCTTAAAATTAAAGTTGATGTGTAGACCTGGAGATTTGTGCATGTGGCTTCTTTTGTCTTGAGTAGAATTAGTTTCGTAGAGCTGTGTAAGTTAAGGGAGAATTGAACACTTGGAAATGCTGTCCCCATGATGACCTCTGCCTCTGAATCATTTTAAAAAAAAAAAAAGCAGTCTCTCTCTCTCCAGATAACTTTAAATGTCAACAGCTGTATTTTGCTGCTGGTACTTATTAACTTTCAGCCATGTCTTTTCAAGCATTTGTTGGTTTAGAAATGAATTAAAGCTTATCACCAGGGAAGAAAAAAAAATTATAAAAAAGTAAGTCTTCCAGCTACCTTGGCTTCTCAAAAGACAGGATTTTTCTGAAACAGATTGTTTAAATTACTGACCGGGGAACCTCCTAATTATGCTACGTTAAATTTTGGTTCTGGCATGGTATGTGTTGGTGTCTGTGTTTCTATCTGTTGAAATCCTATTACAGTCAGTAATTATGAGGAGTGGCTCTATTATAAAGAAATGATAAGTTACCACTATGGTTATAGTTAATCCTTTTACCTTTCAGCCTGAAAGCATTTTTTCACTTATTTCCTAGCCAAAGCCAGTTGTCCTTATTTCTTGGTACCACGCATTCACTTTGCATCACATCATTGCATGATCACGTAGTTGGCTAGGGAAGTATAATGTCTTTCCAAATTTAACCCCTCCTGTCCTTGTAGAACTGAAAAGGAAACTTTTTTTTTTTTAGAATTCTTAAGAGCTCTCTTTTAAGAACAGAGGGTATTTAGAGGATTTTTTTTTTTTATACGCCTTCACTGCAACTTTCATCTAGTTGTAGTTATCTAATTAATTATTGGTTTATTTATTCTTTGGGGTTTTTGTTTTAAAACACATGTGGGCTTGTATTGCTTATTTCTTCTCTTCATCGCTGCCATTAGCTTGGCCTCGTTGGTCATTTACTGGTGATAGGTATGGATAACCCTGGTGTCAGGGGCCATTCATTTCCAAATCTGATCCTGAAAGGCAAGGCTGAGGAAAGCAAAATTAGATCTCTGTTGTGATTGATTTGTAAATAGGAAGCTTGGTTTTTTCCAGATTGTTAATTTGGTGGCTATTACACTGACAAATATAATTACAGTATGTAAATCATATTGAAAATATTTTTGTCTGTTTGATGTATACTAAATTTAAGCTAAGTTATAAGGTGTGCTGTTTGGAAGTGTGGAAGATACAAGAGTGGAGCTACAGATAACAAGTTTATGCTTGTATTTCCTACTGATGAAGACTTTCACACAAGTTATTTCTATGGGTAGGTGATGAGAATATCACTCTGCATGTATATACATTTATTATACATTTTTGCATGATTATACATGTAGGAGTGGTACAATTTTGACTTGAGACTATTGGTGCCTTTTGTCCAAATATAATTTTACTTGTGTAGACACGTCTATTTAAAACGAAAATTTGTTTTTGCTTTTGAAGATCTTAGTTAAGAAGCAAGAGAAGCAAAGACCTGAAAGAACAGTACATAGCTCCCTAAATTTTAGATAACCTACTGAAAAAAATGGTCAAATAGTCAATATTGTACTTGACCCTCGTATCTTCTGCACTCGACTGTTTATTTTTCTAGATCACATAATATATGTTCACGCTGAACTCTGATGATGAGACTGAAAGAAAACATGTCTCTCACAATTCAGTCCAGTCGTAACTTCTGCATGTAATTTAATCATCGGCTTTCACAAATAATTAACTGAACATCAGCCAGCTTAATTTTGAACTTTGTATTTCCATTATTTTGTAATTGCCTTTTAAAAAGAGGAAGATTGTCTTTCAGTTAATTATCAGGACTTCTTTTCCAGTCATAATCATCAGCGTTTCATGTTGCAAACAGCTTGGTCTTTAATGCATTGGCATTTAACTACCCATTTATTTCTGTCGGGTCTGCTTTCAGTTTGTAATATAACATTGTGTCATGAAATTGTTGTTTTGGAGGCAGGTCTGATTGGAAGTATTTTGTGAATTTCTTCATGCCTTGTTGCAAAACTGATCTTTAGTATGACTTAAGCAATACGGTCACTCTTTAATGAAGTGTGTTGCTAATCACAGAATAGGTCTTTTTTTAACTAGTCTGTTGAATTATGTTTCAGGGACGGAGTTACCAAAAAACCCAACCAAACAAAAAACACAACCCCCCCCCCAGTAAAATAAAACAAAACACACACACACAAAACCAAACACAAACCAAAAACCAACCCCAAAACAAACAAATGAAAAAAAACACCAAAACCCAAACAACGCCAAAACTTAACCAAAAGAACGTGCCCTAAAAACTTCAGTAGAAACAGCTTTCAGAGAGCTAATTTTGAAATTTTTATTTCATCGTGTTCTTTGTCTTCAACAGCCACATAACACTGCTACACTAACCCAATATTTCCTGAAAAGTATTGTCATTTTATTATATGTGACTTTTAAAGATTCCTTGAGTCACTTTGTCATTCTGAATCCTATGTTCTTAAACACATTATTAGTTTAGGATTATTTTATATTGTCCTATACAAGTCACACCCTATCTTTAACATACCCATAACAAAAAAGTCCTGCAGACACTGAACTGACAGAACTTCCTTTCAGTTAAAGAATTGCAATAGCAGAGCAGCTGAGCTTTGGCACAGCCTGTTTTTCTGTTTTATGCTCCTTTCTGTGGATGAAGTCTTGACCCAGAGAAAGCTTTGATTCTGCCATTTGGGGAGTGGGAACTCCAGCCACTTTCATCCACTCTCACTCAGTAAGCTGTAGCTGAGAGGAGACGTTTGAGTGAAAATGTGCATCCTTTCAGAATTAGGATTTTTATCTTCTCTCTCTGCTTCCACATTAATCCTCATCTTGAATTTCACTGTTTTCTGAGTCTCTTCTGTTTCTAGCATGCTTTCCAAATACAAATATTTTTCATTCCTCACAAAGAAAACCATCCATCCTATCAAAATAGACCAAAAATAGCTTTTTGTTACTCCTCAAGAACAGATTTCAGAATCATGTAAGCAGTTTTCTCTTCCTTTTATTCCCCCCTTCACTTGGGTGGCCAAAAATACATATGGTAACCATTGAATTAAAAGCATGTTTATCATTGCACATTTTAGCTTTGTTTCTTGTTATTCTTGATCTTAAAATAAAACCAAAAATAAAACCAAAAAAAGCCATTCTGAAAAGTTATCCTGTCCTTGACAGGTGTATGTTGTGAAAGTTGCCTAATGTTAAATTTATTGCCAAAAAAAAAATAGTTTTATTCAATCAACCCTAAAGTAATGTAAGCTGTCACTTGAGTTTTGTGAAATTCTCTAAGTAAATACCTTGTCTTGCCAAATTTAATGTCCTGTAACTTACTATTTTTTTATTACTTTACACTGAAGGTTTTAGCCTTTTAAGATTGTAAATGTGACATTGTCAGATCCAGAGATGTTTATGTGTTAATGTAAAAGATAATACACAAATAACTGATCCATCGATAAACGCGTTTTTCTTACAGTTATGTTTTCTGTGTATGCAAAGATTAAAATGTCTCTGTAATCTCAGACTATGCTCATTACCTGAGGTTGATCACATAATTTATACTTCTTTAAAAGCTTCATATAGGAGATTGTATTAATCTTTAGCAAATTATCTGTACTTGTAGAGGTGTCTTTCACACTATCACGATTTCTAATCTGTGTTGCTTTTCTCTCCTTCTGCAGATGGACCTCCAGTTGTAGTTCATTATGATATATCAGACACAAATTCAGACCCAGAAGTGGTAAATGTGGACAATCTGTTGGTGGCTGCAGTAGCTCAAGAGCACAATAATTCTTTATCAAATCAAGATTCAGGACCTAGCTGGACAATCAGAGAGATGTTAGATGAAGAGAGTGCTAATACAGGTTTGTTTAAATTCCCTCCTCTGACCTCTGTTCCAGCATCTCAGTCAGTTTCTCTCCCTTTCTTGCCTTTAGTACTTTTATAGTTCATACAACTTTAAAAGCTCCTTGTGTGGATTTTGCAGTAAATCAGTGCAGAGGCCTCATTAACGATGTCTAACATTTATTCCAAAATACAACTGATAGAAATGGGCTAAGATTCCTCCAATGTCTTATTTTATACTAATTCTCCTAATTATTTTTTTTTATCCTTCCCTTCCCTCTCATTATTTCTTGGAACTTAGGTCTGGGGTTGTGTGTGGTGTGGTGGTTTTGTTGTTGTTGGGCTTTGTTTATTTCTGGTTGGTTTGTTTGTTTGTTTTTTGTTGTTGCTTTTTTGTTTGTTTTTGGTTTGTTGTTGGTTTTGGTTTGTTGTTTGTTTGTGGTTTTTCTGTGGTTTGTGGGGTTTGGTTTTTTTTATGACAGTGAGCTGATCTGATGCCCCATGCCACCAGATAGTAAACTAATCATAATCTTATTTTAACTGTTGTAATTGTCTCTGTATGTCCTTTTTTCTTGTCTCTTTGGTTTGCCTCTTTATTTCTTTAAAATACAAGCATAATTATCCCCATATTCCATCTGTATTTCTAAAGTACCTTACAAAATTGGACAAGCCAGCGTCAGATAAAGGTGAAGGTTGAAAAGGTGCTGGTAAGCGGGCTTAGCATCAGAGACAGCAAAGAAATTTCCTTCAAGAAAGCAAGAGCAGGAATCCTATGGAAGAATCCAGAGAAGTTCCTGTAGCTCATAAAAGTTGCTGGGCTTCACTGAGTGCTCACAACTCTTCACTAACAGGAGAGTTGACAACACAAAATGCTCTGTGTTCTGGCTGCAGAGACCCAACCATGAGTATTTCCTATTGACTCCAACCCATAGCCTCATATGCCAACATACTGCCTTCCTTTCCACTCGTGGTTTTTAATAAACAAGTGAAGATTTTTACCTGCCTAAGACATGGAGTTTTGCCTGCAGTGGTGGAGTACGGCAGTGTTTTGTTTTGTGCTGTGTTCTCCAGATGTGAGCCTGCCAAAGGGCACCTGCATTGGTAGCTCTGAGCTACTTTTTAATGTCTGCGAGGCTTAAAGAAATACTTTAAGAAGTATTAAAGAAATATTAGAGAAATACAAGTATTTGGCAGATTTTGATAAAAGAAGTTCCATTATATTATTTAGTTGACAAGTCCAGTATTTGAATATGAAAATCTCTGCTGCCTTATTTTCACTGTGGTTTGTGGCTGGGTGTTGTTCCAGCCTTTTAGAAGCTAGCTGGTGTTTTCTAAGCTCACTGATATCGTTTTCTGTAGCACCGCTGACTGTTAGCTGTTTAGCAATTCCACTCCTTAATTAAGTCATTTATTAAACAACTAGAACAACTGAAATTAACTTTATTATATAGCGTTAATGAATTAGTACTTCAATTGAGTGTAAGGAAATAAAAAGTGATGTTTCTTACCAAGCTTTCTTCCACTTCCCACTTGCAAGTGCAACGCTGTGATGCAGGTAGACGTTTACTTCCCTTTCTCCACCTGTATCCAAGGGGACTTGCAAGGAAGAGATTGCCAGGTGAAAGAAAACTAGTAACTTCAACACCCCTGACCCTGTGGGAACGAGTCCAGACAAACTTTCTTCTGGTGCTATGGCCATGTCAACGTCTGAAAGCATTGATCACTTTCTCTTCATGCATACACCTTGCCCCAGAGCCCCGTAGCCTCGGTACACTCCTGACTGCACCTTTGTCAGTACTGGCATTTTCTTACCATGTCTAGAACTGTGTATTTGGAAAGCAGGATTTTCAAATCTTACATCTTGTTCCCAAATTAATCTTCAGCCAGTATCTGCTTTAACAGACATGAAATGATGTGTTCCCATGGGAAAATAACAGCATAAGCTTTATCTGAGTGAAAAATCTTACTGGGACACACTATCGCATCTTTGTGCACGGGCAAATATTTGGGGCTGTTTTGCAAGCTCTGATGTTGTAGGGCAAGCAAAGCATCTCCTTTGCGCGTCATCCTAATGCTCATGTGAAGAAATTAACAGCGTAGGCATGTTATTAGGCATGAAGTTTGTATGGCTGGAGGCTGTAAATCTATCTGTATGGTATAATCCTGATGTACACTGCTACTGTTGCAATATTTACTCCGCTAATCGTGGTTTCTCTACTGCTAATTACTTTTTTGTTGTCTGAACTTAAAGCTATGGTAATACTTTACTCTTTTAGGGCGTTCATTTGTATACCTGGGGATTCGTTTTGGGGCTGCATAGGAGCTGGTCTGCTTTGCCCCTCTGCCAGGCATTGCCCTGTCTAGCAAAGGGTGCAGAATGGTGCTACATCATTATTGCAACTTACTAAGGCAGGCTGGTATCCATACCAGCTAACATAATCCTTGGTTGTTGATTCATGTACTGTTCTGGTGCCTGTGCTGTAGAGGGAGTGATGTTCAGGAGCGGAGAGATGCGACTCTCTGGGGTGATGATCACGTTTATGCTCCAGGTTTGCATCACCCGTGTATGAATCAAAGCCTCTGATCGCTTCCATTTCATGTTTCACAGTGTGCCCAGCCACTTCTATTAAAGAAACAGCTGTGACCCCTTCTGGGGACTTTCTGGCAGTCAGTCATACTTGCCAAGAAATGTTCAGCTGAACTGTAATGTTAAGAAAAGACTGCCTGGGTTATTAATTTTAAGTTTGTCTGACAAATCATTTGGGTTGCGTGAGGTGGAAACTCCTCAGGTTACATGGCAGCACCCGGGTTTCCTTCCTTCTCTTGCTAACCCTGATCAGGTGTTGTACCAAGGGTCTTTGCTTTCCAGAAATTCAACATTTGGTACAGTCTCTGCCACTCTATTCGCTTGTGTCTTTTCCAGGTACTTTAAGCAGGCATTAGAAGGTCTTCCTGACACTTGTTTTAAGTTTAATTTCTTCTCTTTGTGTCCTCTTGATCTACCTGGGGGTACAATCAGTTCTGTGTTCACACACCTTTGAAATTCTGTGGCTCGTTATTGCATCCTCCGCCTCTCATCTTTGAAGAGGTGTCCAGTTTAACTGAATCTACATAATATATTCATCTAATCTCAAATTTCCTGCTCGACAGATGATTCTTCCCCTGTGTAATACAGCTGAGTGAGTGGTTTCCAAGAATTAAGTGGCGTCATCTGCTTCAGGGTTGCCCAGCATTCCCCAGGATACTGCTAAAGAGAGAGAGAGAGAAGTAATATTTTTTTAAGAGGGAAAAAAAAAACTATATTTTTTAATTGATATCTTATTTTTTTAACCAATTTTTTAAATCATTTCCTGTAAATACATTTTCGTTGATGTGTGTGATGTTTCTGTCCAGCCTGTAGGCTTTGCTTGCCATAATATCGCAGAGTTTGATTTATTGACAGTAGATTCTTTATTTCAGAGGGGTGTAGGCACAGTCTGACTCTTGGCACTGTTGTAACATAACAGCTGAAAAGCCTAATTAAACCAAGTGTTCTTACTGGGATTTGCCCACACCGTGCAATAACACCATCACTAGAGCTATCGAAACTGGATAAATCCAGTGGTCATCCTGTATCAGGTGATGGAGTGGAAGCTGAATGACTTGACCTTATAAGAGTTTTCCAATCTCAGTGTTAGTTGGGGTGGTTGTTGTCGGGGGTTTTTTTGGTGTGGGGTGTTTATTTTTTGTTTTCCTATCTTGAAAAATTAATTTTCCATCTGATTTCTGAGTTGTGTACGCTGTTAAACATTGGATGAATTTGCATTTTCCTCATTTGCAGGTAATTTGGATCTAGGCTTTCTTGCAAGTGACAAAAACTCATCTGGTAACACTCAGATCAACGAAGAAATCAATATCACGTCTTCTGACAGCGAAGTAGAGATTGTTGGAGTTCAGGAATGTGCCGGGTATTAATTGCTTTTTTTTCTTGCTCTAATATTTCTTTAATTTTATCAGAATAGCTGTATTGCCAAAATTATTAAAATTTAAAAAACTGACTGCTGTAGTTAGCTACCCGTGACTGGTGCCCAACATGTAGTAAATGTTGCTCTTGTTTGTTCTATTCTGCTGGTCGTGCTGATGTCAGAGTGCTTTTTTCTTTAGAATATCACCAACTTGACAAGTACTCAGATTCAACTTGTGATTCAATATCAAGCTTTAATAGGCAAAACATACATAGTATTAAATTACCAAATATTGAGATACCAAATTTATCTACATGAGGAATTGAGATTTTTACAGGCATAGTGTGAATATGCAAATACATAAACAAAAATAGTTATGTGGGTTCTTCATTCCTTTCAGAATATTCACTTTAAGCATTGAATCGGCTTACAGTTTATTAAATAAGTCAGCAGTTGTAAAAATAGTATCAACTTTTCAATGGCTAATTGAAATACAATAAAATTGAATACAATAGCCCCTTTAGACTGAAGATCAGATCCCTATGAATCTTGGTTTATTTATTTTCTTCAAGGCAGAAGAGAGTTCAAATCCCCAAAGTAGGTGGATGTAAGGAAGCCAGAGGTTTGTCTCAAGCCCAGACAGAAAGCTGCCCAGCTGTGCTTCAGCTTTTACTTTCAATAAGTAGTTTTTGATGTTGCTCTTCCCTCTTATGATCTTTCTCAGGCTTAAAGTATTATGAAGCAGTTGAACAAGACCAGCATTTTCATGTAGTATAGCATGTCAAATCTGGGGAAATAAAAGCAAATGCAAAGATTTTGCAGACAAGCTCTTTCTAAAACTACTCTGCTGCCTTGTGGATGGTTGGAGGTGGAAGAGGGGTGTGAGCTGTTCCTCATTGTCCCTTCACTGTTTCTTTCTTGAGGAAGGACAGAAGGAAAATGTGAAGGACCCAGATTCCTTGGCAGGAAACTATACAGATAGCGTGGGCACAGTCCAGTGCTGTTGGATATGGAAAAAGGAAATTTTAAGGTGCTGAAAGAAGAGAGATTTGAGTCTTTGCTTTTAGAATAGTGAAAAGTCCTTGCACTGCAAACTCTTTTGGAAGATACTAGTTCCTTGGAAAGTAGCTTTCCTTGATGTTTCTACTATTGATCCAGCAGAGCTAGGGCTTGGAGGATCTTTGTCCTAATGATAACTCTCCCCAATACTAGTTTGTGTAAATCTGTCTAGCACTATGTACAACAGGACCTCAACTTGAGTTCTCCTGTTCAAAACCTTTCTCTGCTGCTTACCTCAGTGTTATTTACCATGTAAAAGATGGAAATATTAAGTAAATGCAGAGAGTTGCTGTTTAAAATCAGGCTCAGTAGGTAAGGACCGAAGTAATTTCACTGAAGACGGACATAAAGCACACTTTTGTGCTTTCCTTTGTTCATGTAACCGTCTACCATCTCCCAAAGATTAGAGTTAGGGGCTCCATTGAATACTCACACATTTCAGTTGTTCAGCTCGTATTTAGAATTTTATTTCCCTTGCAGGTCTAGGCTTGCAGTTATGCAGTATTGATGGGCTCCTGACAGGATTGTCGTTTGGAAAAGGGTTTTGATCAGTATTTTCTGCATGCTGAGTTAGTATGGTGTTTGGATTCCACTGTTTTGCTCACCCTGTCTTTTATCGTGCTCCATATTCCACGTCATGGTTGGACTGGTGTGAGTTGTGACATCCTAGAGCTCCTCCATCATTTGTAGTTTTTCAAATTGCTAGTGGTGTTTCTCATCACTGGAATATTACTTGGCATCTACTTAGGACACAAAGTCATATTTTTCAGTTTGTTTAATTCATTTCCAATAGATTGAATTTTATTTTTTTTTATCATGCATGTATATAAAAGTCATCTTCTGTTTTTTCTTAGGGTTTTTTCTCCCTCACACTTTTTTTTTTTCCCCTTTACGTGGTGTCTTCCCTTAGCTGCAGATTGGAAAGCATGTTCTATAAGATAATGTTTGATTGAACTTTCTGCTATTGGCTGCTTGTGTGATTGTTTGAGGATATAAACACTCTTAGTTTTGCGAGGTATAATTTCTATGAGATAATTTATAGTCTGTTTTTTGTCATCTTCAAGGAGAAAAGCTAGTTTTAGCTTTGCCTAATCATGGAGGGCCATTCTGTAGCAGAACGATGGATGGTAATCCATGAGACTGGACATCATACTGAGTTTCCTTCAGCTACAAGCTGTTCTTGTATTTCTTTTTAAAAGAAGGCTTGAAAAAAAAAAATAAAATCCACTTACATTAAAATTTTAGAGTTCCAGTCTCATATTACTAGTTCTTTGTAGATACATGTTTTAAGCATGTTTTTTTGTCACGGTTTAGCATAGGGGCAGCCCTCTAGACCTATAACAGATGCTCTGCTAACCCCCCTTCCTCCCCAAAGGGGAAGAGAAAGGGAATGAGGGAGAGAGACTCAGTGATTAGAAAGGAAACCAGAACAGCTTTAATGAAAATAATAATAAAAATGGAATATATACAAATAGATACAAAACCAGTATCAAACACATTCCCCTTGATGGCAATCACATCACCATCACCACTGGTGCTGTGGAGCAGGCACTGGGAGAGTCCCAGACTGGGC
>JANHFX010000532.1:87587-98377 GCA_027560015.1 Chloroceryle amazona | reverse complement strand
GATGTAGTCATGACACTGACTTTCTCTAAACGCAGAATAATAACAAAAGGAGAAATAGAAATACTTTCTTTACAGATCTCCAGTAAATGCCCCGGGAAGCTCTTTTACCAAGTTCAAAACTCCTTACACCTGTTCGAGAGAAATAGGCCTTCTCCCAGCCCTTTGGAGTGCCACACTCAGGGGTCTGCTCCTAGGTCAGTGCCAGCGAGTGCAGCCAGAAGGGTTGGGGGGACCCGTGAGAGGCTACGGCCACGTGAGGAGAGGAGACCAGATCCTTCGTGGCCAAAATGCCCAACAGAACCTCACGCTCATCTTCCAAAGACCTATCAACAGAATCTCAACATCTGGTTTTACCTGAAGGTCTTCAGGGTAAGGCAGAACCACCTGCACTCAGTGGTACCGTCCAGTGGCGATCGCTGGAAGAACACGGAGCTTCCCGCCCTCCCCACAAACGGCGCAACAGGGTTGAGAAATTCCGAGCGGGTGCGTAAGAACAAAGGCTAGAGACCGTGGAGTTTTCAGCACAAATTGCCACGCTTTTGGAGACTTGAGTATGGCTGTTTTGAATTTGTACGGAAAAAAATAATGTGGCAACACTGCTTATGGTTCACAGCAAACTCTTACACGCCTTTCTAGTGCTGAGGTCAGTTTCACCCAATCAGTCTTAGAACAATGAGCCGTGGAGAATTTAAAACCCCCTAAAAATATGTCAGAATAAGTAATAAACAGCAGGGGAGGAGCATTGCCCATTTTCTGTTTGCCAAAAGCCAACATAAAATGAAACGAAAGTACGTTATCTTTTCTGGTTTGCATATCAGAAGGCGTTTCCAGTCCTATATCTACTCATTACAACCAGTTGAACTGCGCTGAACTTGTTTTTCCTAGTTATCTTTTCTAGACTTCTTAGTGCATGGGCACAGACCACAAACTAGAAAGCCTGAAGGAACACTTTGAGCACTGGCACAGGTTGCCCAGAGAGCTTGTGGAGTTTTTATCCTTGGAGAGAACTCAAAAGCCATCTGGACATGGTCCTGCTCCCGGTGGCCCTGGTTGAGCAGGGGGCTGGACTAGATGACTGCCCACAGTCCCTTCCAACCTCAGCCATGTGCTGAAAGTCTCAGAAACTCATAGTTATGCCCAGCAGCAGCCTGTCTGTCCCTTAAGCAACACATCAAAAGAAACACATACAGGTGTAGTAAAGCCGATGTAAATATTTCAGTAACGAGCTGTAAACGTCCCATGCCATAATGGCAGCTTTATTATTTTAGCAATTACACAGTTTTGCAAATACTTCAGTTTAAGATTGGGGATTTAAACGGCAGTGCTTTATGTTAACAATAAAGTATTGCCAGACTGGTATGTAATTACAGGCAAATAGAAGTCTGCTACAAAGTATGGATGACAAATGTATTCTAGTAGCTAGGCTGCAAGGGAAATGAAATTCCAGTAAAGATGGTGTTGCTGATCAAACAATTAACAGCTGCTGTAGCTCTCCTATCTCCTCTACCTCGTCTTCCAGTGGAGGTAGAAGGAGCTGAGGTAGAAAGACGACCAGACAGAGTGATAGCTGGAATTACTCTGTGGACACTTAAAATCACGTGAAGGAAAATTCTGTCCCACTAAATTCAGTGGCTAGTGAGGGATTCAGTACACTGGCTCTCGCTGGGATTGTACATCTCCTCAGCTGAGCTCTAGTAGCCACTTGTAAACTGCTGTCAAGAGAAAGGAGTACAAATAATGGAGAAACTGGAAGTAACAGGGGAAATGAAGAGAAGCTAAGGACTCAAAAATGAGATTGGCTTGGAAGGGTAGCAGGGGGGGCTGGGTAATCTGCCCTAGCGAGGGAAAACCGAAAGACTTCATGTGAAAGCAACTAGTGTCACACAGCAGGGCATTTTGGTTTGGGTTTGTTTTGGTAAGGAACACTAAACTGGGATTTGCAACATTTTACAGCTGAAGGTTCAATTAGAGCAAAGGCTGTAAAGTTCTTTGTACCAGCAGGAGGAAAAAAAAAAAAAAAAAGGTTTCAAATCCCTTCAAACTTTCAAAAAGCTGTTTCACAGTTCTCCACTGAAGGACGTTTTTGGGAACAGATTATGGGTTGGGATGATAAATGCATGTTTACACTTGGTCCCCAGCACACACATTGAGCCAGAAGGCATCGCAATGCTAAAGAATTAATAATTATCCCATACATTTCTCTTCTGCCTACGAGGAACAGCGTTAATTTCTGTCTTTAAAAATCTATAAATAATCTACACTGCTTAGCTGTGAAGCTGAGGAAAAGATCCATTTAAGCACAGAAGGAAACACAAGTATTGTCGCTCCTCTCTTTTAGACCTTTCCCACTTCTAGTGCCTGTTAACACTGAGGTTAGCTCGAGGTTTTAAAGATGCAGAGCTATTTTAAAGGTGTAGATTTTAAAACTCCTTGTTAAGGGAATTGCTGAATCCTCACCAGATGTAAATCTTCCAGCAAGTCCAGCCTTTTCGAAACAACCCTGCTGAGAAGTAGATTGACATACTTCCAAAATACAAATGAAGTCTCAGCTTAAAAAGTGAAAGTGTCACTCCAAGAGTCAGGAAACCACAAAGCACAATTCTGGCTCTTGTGGGACTCCCAGGTGGCTGGTTCCTGGAACATTTCCTATATTTTGCTGCTGTTACTTTTCTTGAAAAAGTAAAAAAAGTGTTAAAGCAAAAGCTGATGCCTGCTGTTTTGATGTACACTCTGTGTTCCCTTAAAGATACAAAATGAAAAGCTAATAGTAGCAATAATAGTTAATCATGTGCTAAATCTCTTTCCCAGCAAAACATTAAAATTAGGCTCATCAGTCACATTACTTCCATGTCGAATACCAAACCCTCAAGGGACACCATATAGATTCTAAATCTACTGATGAAGAAATTCCCATTTTCTTTTACCATTCAAGCAGAGGTGCTTCACTACTACCTGACTCCTCAGCAATAAGAATACACTGAACCACTGCTAGGAATCCCTACACATTCAGTCTGCAGTTTAGAATACTACTGCTTTCTTGTGAATTTATTTATCCCCTAAGTAGAGCATTTCTTACACAGTTGTTTTCAAACTCAAACGTACTCTGAAGGAAAAATATGCTCACTTTTTTTTTCAGCTAACACTATATTTTAACAGTGGAAGTTAAAGACATAAAGCTTAAAGAATAACCCAGATAAAAATGGTCAAGAACTGAAGACTGTTCAAAGGTTTATGTATGTGCACACATACAATCTACTCACAATCTGGTTAATTTTTACCAAGGATATCATCAAGAGGGTGGTCAGAAGATGCTTCCATTCCATAGTATCTCATTCTTTTATCTTATGATAAAGTGCAAGACAAAGTAATTTCTGGGTACAAATGAATCTTCCTCTAAAGAAAGTCATACACAGCTCTAGGTGTTTTGAGACAGGGTTTGAAGGAGGGAATTAGCTAGACAAACAGAGCAGGACAGGCATTCCAGGGGGTTGTTCCTCTTTACATATTCTGAATAATTTTTAACTCTTGAGACACAGTTACCAGACTCTGCTTTCCTTGTCACAATAATTGCATATAAATTCAAATTAAAAAAAATAAAATAAAAATGAAAGAGGTCCAGTTCCTGTATAGTCCTAGAAGATGTATGAGAAAATACTCGTGTCCACACATCATTTTCAAAGCACTCCAATACCAAGAGAATAGTATGGGAACCTAGATTACATAGATAAATTCTTAAGATTTCATCTTTTGAAATCTATGGTCTTAAACCATCCTCAGAAGAGTAAGGGCAACACTGCAAAGCTATTTAGTCCCAATTCCAGAGAGTGATCTAAACTTTCTTGGGGCTGAGGAACATACTCAATTCATCTTTTACATTAAACCCTCATGTCCTATTGGAATATTCTTCATAAGAAATGAAACCTAAAGAACACTTTATGGATCCACTCACATAGGAGACAGTTATTTCCCATCTGGTATATTCTGTAGCATGAAAAGGGAATGATTAAGCCGAAGTGACCACCGGACAAGACACTTTCCTCACCGTTAATGACTGGCTGGAGAAGCCAAGGGCCAAAGAAAAAGCCAGATAGTCATTAAATGCTGAAAATTCCTGACCTAAAGGTCATTATTACTATTATAAAACTGGAAAATGAGAAAGTAATTATTTCCTTTGGGTTTTTGTATGTATTGAAAAGATAAAATTCCAGTGTCCGTTGCTGTGGATACTGGTCTGTAGGATAGTTATCTTTCCCATTCTGGCAGGCTGTGCAATGGACAGATCTGAGAATGGCAACCCTTCAAAAGTTTTTTTTGCCAGAATGCATTTCCCTTTTCCAAATTACAGGTTAAACATGCCCACAGAAAGTCAACAAGCATCAGGAGACGCTGCCAGTCGGCATCGTCTTGCCTTGGTATGAAGGGGGAACGGTCCCCACTCTCACCCAGTCCTTTGCTCAGCGGGAGCCAGAAGCTGAGCTGTTTGGGAGCTGCCAACGACTCTCAAATTGTCATGACTTTCAGCTCCCACCCTGCTGTATCCTATTCAAAATCTTGCTAAATACCATCTTTCATACTCAGGCAGCATGTTGCTTCCTGTGCTATAAACTTCATGCCTGAAAGGGAAGTAGGAAAGACATTTTTTGAGCTGACTCACGCGTGGACTCACCTTTAAACGTGTCATTTTGGTACCACTGCCACTGTTTTCAAGAATTTCAAGAAGAAACTATTGCTGTTGCAGCCCAAATGATCTTTGCATCCCCTGATGGCTTCATCCTATATATTTTCAGCCTATCTGGAAATTTTACTTGAGATTTTCCCTTTCCTTTTTTAAATCAGACTTTCCCCTGGCTTTTGGCAGACATTTTACAAATATGACTCTAAAAGTAGCTTTACATACATAGGTTTTGCACCACTGTAACAATTTGATTCCTTTTGCACCTTAGATGACAAAGTGACTTTCATTGGGCAAGGATTAAACTATTTTTGTAACCTTTGGGCCTTGGTGTAAAATATCATTACCAGACACTGCCAGTGATTATGTTATGCTTTCGACAGACCTTCTGAGCAAGGTGGTATTAATGACCCTTTTTCCATAATATTTCCCTTTTGATTTTCTATTCTCACATCTGTACAGCACCACTGAACCAGTATTTATATCTCGTACTGACAGGGAAAACAATCCTGCAGCTCTTTCCTCTGCAGACTTAACTCTGCTTGAGAGGTCCACTCAAGTAATATGGGATATGCACAGAAGAAACAGAGGTTAACTCCTGCTGACTGCATTTTTCCCATATTGTTACCTCCACATACTCACACTTCCACTTTCTTACAGAAGTCTGATTTTAGCAGGACACAGGACGGGCTCTAGAGCTGGTTCTTGCTGGTTTGAGAGGTTCTTGACAATCATCATCATCAGGAAGGGGATTGTGTGAGTGCAGAGTCAAAACTGCTTAAAGGGATATGTTGTCACACTCCGGTGCTTTTTAATTCATACTCTTGTCATTCCTTCTAATCCCCTTTCAGGGCTAGCTACATTTCAGTATAAAGTGTGTTTTTAGAATATATTCCCAGGAATTGGTGCTCACTTCGCACAACTTTAGAAAGTAGAGTTTTCTACTTCTAATGAAAGTCACAATCGGAAGATGGATCAGAAGCTCTTCTGAAGAACATCAACTAATGTGAGCATGTCAAATCCTTTTGTAGAAGGTGAATGGGCGATAAAAGGGTCGGAATAATCCTTGGAATATTTCAGAAAAGTGCCTGCCTCAGCCATGTCTTGTTAATAATCACATTTAAATTAAAAGAACGTAATTCTTCACAGTTGGCAAACTGAATGCTGAAAGTGCTGGAAACTGAAAGTGCAAGTGCTCGCCAATACAAAAACTCTTACTTAAAGCCAGATGTTTTTATTAGCCGAGCTGCACTTGGTCTGTGCTAGTAGGTGAATTAAACAAAACCAAACCACACAACAAGCAAATGTTAAGTGGAAGGAGCTGCTGACACTCAGCTCTCAAAAAATCATACCATGGGATAACTGTGACAGACCCCTCTAGGAATTCCAGTTCTTCAGGGAAGAGTAACTCCTTTTATCTCACACAGCATACAAACTCAGCATTCATCTTTGCCTCACTTACAAGGAAGGTGTTCCCTTAAAACAGCAAATGGCAGAAGAAACTAATAACCCAAGAGGAGTTTAAAACCTCAAGGGGCTTCATGCTTTGCTAGTATTTTCCACAAAAGCCCGAGCAACATCTATTGTGCAATAATATTTAACATTCAGGGGAATCAGGATCTTTTTTAAAGTGTGATCAGGAAGGAGGGCCCTTCATAGGCTGTCACAGTGTTCCTCATAACAAAGAAAGCTTTGTTTCATAAAGAAATATCTTGTACTAGAATCCCCTAGGGAAACTACAGTTTTCCATTTTTTAAACAAAGACAGGAATTTTTGAGTTGGAGCTTCCCTTTAAGTACTCTTCTAGCATGAATATGTTTAAGGATGCTCTATCAAGTTCATGCGTGAAATGTCATCCAGCCGTTAGTATATTTCTATGCAAATACAGCTGTGAAAGCTAATAACTCAAATCTGCATTTCTTCCCCCCACACACACACCTTTCCAGATTTATACAACTTTTCATTCTCTCCTGTTTTGTAACTCACATTAGCCTCTCGTATCAATAAAACAAAGCTCAGGTTATAGTTGCCCCTTGCTTAAATCCTCTACAAACATCAAAGCTGGACATTTGAATAAGCCATTTAATGTATACACTTCTAAGCAGTTCACTATACCAATAGTCTCCTGGTAGGGGTAAGAATTCTGCAAGACGACTGCAGGGAAACACACCATTCAGAGTCTGAACTGCAATATTCTTGCAAGGCTTTTCAGTGAGGACGGTGTGATATTAAGATTAGATCCTGAATATAATCAAATGTTGATGCTTGTACACACAGCCTGGTATTTCTTTTCTTTTATAAGCTTTGTATGCAAAACCACAGCAATCCAATATTTTGAACGTACACCGTCTGCAGATACTACACGGTCCAAACGAATGAAAAAATAATGTCAATGAAAACAAGAAAATGTCTGGGGCTCTTCAGTGTTATATCTAGCATAAATAGTTTTAACATTCTGAGGACAGAAAATATTGCAAATCCCGTCTTTCCAGAACAGCTAGAGTAAACAGGGCTTGTGTCCATCCCTCAATTCAATCTTGGTGCATAGATTGACTCTTTGGGAACTGTCAATATTTCCATCATCTTTCAAATTCTCGGATATGATACACACAGCATTTCTTCCAAAAGGCCTGGATTTTCCAAATTTGCTCCCTTTTTATTTACCAGTATATATAAGAGGTGATAAAATAGAAAAGATAAGATAGGTGTGGAGACAACAGCGATTGTATTACAAGCAAAAGGTGAAAATACTGAGAATATACCACAGTATTTAGTGAATGTAACCATTAGGCATACCTGCAATTTTTATCCATAAACACAAGAAAAGACCACAGAACAAAGGAAGTCTGAATATTGTTTAAGGGCTAAACCAGAAGCAGGACAATGCGGTAGCTCGGGATACTGCTCTAAATAGTTAACTGATTGGGAAGTAAGCTAATAATGGTTTAGATAAATTTTCACCTACGAAAAATGATGAGTTGACACATTTCTTAACAAGTGAGGACAGATCAGTAGACACCATTATCTGCCTTGCCTCTGACCTGGAGGGACTGTCTCTACAATGAAAGGCACAGTCGGTCTCCAAGGGTAAGGCAGCCTTTAATCCCATTGTGTGATTACTAGCAAGGACACCAATTATAATTTAACAAAAAGGGGAGGGAGCAATTTCATTATACTGAGGCTTCTATATATACCTTCATGATCAGCTGCTGCCCACAGAGGCTCGTCACTCATTTTACATGTGTGACACAAATAGTTTGATTTTCTCGAAAGCTTGGTCCTGACCAATATCACTTTGGTTTTGTTTTGGTTTTTTTTTTTGGTTTTTGCTTGTTTGTTTGTTTAATAATCTGTTAATCAAAAAGAACAAGCACAGTAACCATTCTTGTTCACACCTCACACTGTGAAATAGACCCCAAGAGAGGTTGGACCTAGAAAGGATTCTGGTGGACCTTCAAATACCTATATGCAGCTTTAGAATCCAAGAAATCCCAGAGAGTTATTGCTTACCCTGCAGGGCTGTCTCAGAACAAGATCTCAAATACCATCTGTGCTTAGTGTGGAAGCTGCCAAAATCCCATCTGCAGAAACCATGGAGCACAGAGCATTATAACTCCCATCCTCCTCTGGAGGAAAGATTGAAAGAAGATCCATCTTCTTACTTTAACAGCCTAAAATTCTCACTCGAAGGCAGGTCTATGTAAACCTCCCTTCAAAACACAGGCTGAGAGAGGTTCCTTGCAAAAGCAGCCAGCAAGGCCAGGAGGACACCACAGTGATGTCTCCCATCTTTTATTGGCAACCTCCTTGCGAGGGCCCTTGCCTGGGAGGTGGGATGTCTGCTTTGGTTCTCCCGTCTGGCTGAAAGGGTTCAGACCCCCACTCTGCATCTCAAGTTGTAAAAATCCTTTTCTGCTAGAAACACATAATTTCCTCAGGTCAAAACCTGCAGGAAAGGAACGCACGTGTCTCCCAGCCTCAGGCTCAATGTATTATACTCCAGCTGACTTCCTAGAGGTGACCAGGCTACTGCAGGGTAAAATATTTCTTCTGCTGAGAGCAAACTACTTTGATTTAGCTCCTGTTTACCAATTGTAAGTGCACATATAGGGGCAGTTACTGTAAATCAGCTGATTTGCAGGAAATGTGTCATGCTTCAGTAATTTCTTTAGGGGTCTGTATTCCAGTGTTGCTGAAGTGGGAAGCAAAAAAAATGTAATTAATAATCAGACTTACACTTAAATCCCTCAAATAGCTCCAAGCTTATGTTTCCTCTGACAAAACATACTCAGTGAGCACACTTGCTGCTCTTAGGGCGCGTTACACGTTTCGACTTGTTTGGGGTTTTGTTTTTTTACACCTTCAGATTTTCAGACAATTGGAAGAGAAAAGAAATTTTACATATGAATGCCCCATTTTATTTGTTTTATGTTTTGGGGTCCTTTTTAATTGTGGTCCTTGCTGAAATAGCAAGATCAATATAAACTCTTATAGCCTATAGGAAGGCTAAGGGGAATATTAGGATTTCCTCTGTCTTAACAACTCCTCTAAAATGGTAGCTATGCCTTTGGGATGCTATTTAATAAACATCCATGGAAGACCGTCCACTGTCCAAAAAGTACTGCTGAGTAGTTTATTTACTTGGAAAGTAACGTGGGTTTCAGTATGGATCTTTCATCTTTTAAGTTTAGAAGTTTTGATCCCAGTGATAGAATTTACCAAGTTATCTCTAGGCAATTAAAATATATCCCATAGTTTAACCTTTGGATGATGTATAAATACACACAGACACTCCTACAAGGCAATTTGTCTGCAAATCTGGAAAATGCTAACGTTATAGTCAATAAGTCAACAGTCTGCCATGTTAAATGATGAAACCAGAAAGAAATCTAGTTCACATTCAACCTGGATATAACGATCATAAGAATTTCCAATGTTCTGTGTGGGACAGTAAATTTCAAAGACGGCTGTATTCTGCTCCAATAATCACGATCTGCACAGCATGTTCAGGTATTGTTGGAGAGATTAAAAACACAAAACCAGAGCAGAACAGCTCAGCATCAGATAATCACAAGCAATTCTATGTCAGCAACAGACAGCTGGAGACATATGCCAGCAATATTGCAAAAGTGGTAGAAGGGAGATTTTGTGACAGCAAGGACGTGGGATTCAAACATTAAGCTAAAACTCAACCCAAAACATTGAAATTGTTGTTCACAAGTACGAGCTCCGTGTCACTGTGTTCAGAAAGTCTACCATTTGGCATAAAAATATTTAAAGCAAAAATTAAGCAGAAGAAGCATTTTTTTTTTTCCTTCTCTAACATTTTGCATGATGAACCTCTGTATGATTTCAGTGCTATTGTCTCGGGCAAAGAGATCAGCTGGATGAGCTGTCCATTTATGTACCAAACTCATGCTTTGGGAAAATTTTGTGTGAAAAAGCAGCTTGCTGGAATTTTATCTAACAATATTTGGTTCAAGTTTTTCACTTAAAAATGCAGTTTAAAAGAAAATGCTGTTTTGTTTCAATTGATCTAGCTTGAATTATTCTGTTACTCCCTTCCCTTTAAGTTGCACGTGTCCATCAACTTCTCTGATACTCACCCATCTATCCTTGCTTTTCTCTTTCATCATTTTAATTTAAACATCCATGAAAAAGTAAGTAAAAAAATAAAAAGCTGAAAAAATCTTTTATATTTGCTATTGAGGAGCAGAAGAGAGAACAGAGAAAAACACTTAGACTTGTGAAGCAAAAAAATAATCTATCTTTCCACTGCTTTCTCTCAGAGCCTCCCTTTCTCTCAGAGCCTCACCCCCAAAACCTTTCCTTCCTTGTTTAGTAGCTGACCAACATAAAATTGAGATAAAAAAATTCAAGGGATGTGAACCTGAAAAAAACAAGTTTCCTACTTTCACAAACAAACATTTCTCAGAAAGTCTTTTGTATGCTGGATTTCCTACAAAAATGGAAAACAGCTTGAAAATATTCACAGAATCACAGAATGTTCAAGGTTGGAAGGGACCTCAAAAGATCACCTTGTCCAACCCCCCTGCCAGAGCAGGGTCACCCAGGGCAGCCCACACAGGAACAGAGCCAGGGGGGGCTGGAAAGGCTC
>JANHFX010000532.1:70469-87487 GCA_027560015.1 Chloroceryle amazona | reverse complement strand
AGCCAGGGGGGGCTGGAAAGGCTCCAGAGCAGGAGACTCCACAACCTCCCTGGGCAGCCTGGGCCAGGCTCTGTCACCGTGACCGTGAAAAAGTTTCTCCTTACGTTTCCATGGAACCTCCTCTATTCCAGCTGTAACCCACTGCCCTGTGTCCTATCACTGGACATCCCTGAGCAGAGCCTGGCTCCATCCTGAGACTTGCCCTGTACATTTTTATAACCATGAATGAAGTCCCCCCATCAGTCTCCTCCAAGCTCAAGAGCCCCAGCTCCCTCAGCCTTTCCTCATAAGGGAGATGTGACACAAGGCTTCAGATGAGTTCACATCCCCTGCACATGAACAGCAGTTCCAAAGGGATGTTTTCCAGAGGTGGTTAGGCCCGAACCTTTTTCTGATTTTATTGCTGAGGCTCTGCCTTTGTATCTCAAGTGGTTTTGTCCTGGGATCTTTCCATGATAAGATTCTTGAAGCTGCAACTCTCAAGGAGGGTAATGGAGACAAGTGACTTGTGAAGAAGTTAAGGCCCCAGCCCCCAAGGTCTTTGCATTTTAAGACTAGGAGCTTGACACAGATTGAAGAACAATGTAATGCTTGAGGCGCTGATGAAAGCTGTTGAAAAACCAATGCAATAAGAGGCGTCAGCAGGGAATGGCAGATTGATTGCAACAACAAAAGCCAAAAAGTTCTGAAAAGAATAAAAATGTAAAAGGAAAAAAAGAAAAGAGGGCAAGTTGCAGGCCTCCAGCAACTTGCCTACGTATCGATGTGTACTGGGGCAAGTCATCCAACAATTTTCATAACTGTGTTTTACATTGATGCATAAAAATTTGATGATGCTGTTCAGTCTAGCTCAGTAGGTGGGGCTGACAGGACCTACCCTAAACTTCAAGGTACTAAAACTCAAGCAGCTTGTTGAAGCTCATGAAGCTTTTGGGTCTGTCACAGTTTAGGATCCAGCACCTCCAGAGGTGATGACCCATCAAGTAAGGCATAGGAAGACCTGTTGTGTCCTGAACTGATCATGAGCTCCTCAATATGTAGCACAGACCCAACACCTAGTACTTGTGTGCAAGATAGGATGAACATTAACCTACGCATTCTCCTTCCTCCTCAAATTACTACCTCAATTAATATGGTAGCTTTTTTAAACAGAGAAGCACATAAACTCTAGTTTTGGGATGTAGCAAACAACTCTGAACCACAAACCTATCTGCACAGAGGCACAAACCAGTGTGCCTAGCCCTGGGGGGCTAACAGCGATACTGAGACAATACTTCAGCAACACAGAGCCCATGCAGCGTCCATCTGCTGTCACAGACAATCCTACATCTGATGGCGAAAGTCTGTTTTAACTTACGCTTGGAGTCACTACCATGCAAAATACATTACAGTGGCCTCCACGCTTCTCTCATCTCCAGCTGGAAGCCAGCCCATCAGATTGGCACTGCTGGAGAAACACTAAAGCCACCTTGTAGTCTCACCTTACCCAGGCCAGAACGCTGACTGCTGCAAAAGGCATGAATTGGGAGGAAAACAGAGCATTGTATACATTAATCAAAATGATCACCATTGCAAGATCTGCTAAGAACAAAGGCAACAAATCCAAGGAAAGTTAACACTAGGAACCATTTGCAAGGCTCCATAAGTCAGCTAATGAAATAACTGTCAATTGTAGACATGAACCTTTTGTGCTTTCACACAGTTTAAATATAAAGTAATTTGCATTCAGCAATCCAAGTCTCCCTGAAAAAAAAGATTAACAATAGGATTCGCTTTCTTTCCACAACCTTTTTTCTCCCTCCCTTCCCCCCAGGGGTGGCTCTGATAAGGTCACCTTATTAATGCAGATCTCTGTTTTTCAGAAAGCAGCCAGGAGTTTAACTGTTTCACTGTGAAATGATCTATGAGATGAGAACAGTCCATTTTTTATCCTTGATTGATCATTTCAGCATGTATAACAGCAAATCCTAAGGGACACCACTCAAATCCCTGCTTCAGAATGACCTAGAGACTCAACGCTAAAAAGTGTTGCGCTCCACTACACAATCCTTCATCGTTTTTTTTCTCAACTTAGCATTTTCTCAGAACATAATAAAGTTGCCTTGCATCACTACAGTTCTCTATAGACAAAACATCTTATAAATAAGCAAAACAGCTGAGAGCTGAGTGCCACTACAGCCAGCAGAGGAACTGAGGCATCAAGCAGTTAATACCTTCTCTTCAGACACAATGTGATCTCTGTTCAGGTGTCACAGCTTCTTATTGCCTTCCCTGGCCACCAGATACCTGCTGCCCTGCTCTTAATAGCTTCTGATTGGAACTGCCTAGTGCCAGAGTCAGAGGCTCCGGCTCCAAACGATGAGTTGAAAATAAAGCTTTTGCCCCATTTTCTTTAAAGTTATTTGCTGTATATGAACTTTATCTCATCTCCACTGTTGGGTTAGTCTTCTCTATTCTATGCACTTTCAGCCAACTCATCTGAATTTTGCTTTTTTTGGTGACTTTTTGCTGACGTGTAGAGAGACCTTAAATAAATCACTACAAATATAAATAGCAATGGCCGGATTACAAAGGATTCTGGAAACCTACTGCTGCCAGCAGCTGATGTAATATTTTATAGCACTGTTTTCTAGATTGCGTGAGGGAGAATTGTTGTCCTCTGAGCTTTGTCCTCTGTTTCTTTCAATCTGTCAAACAGTTCAACCATTTGATACTCACATTTGGCACTCATAAAGTTCACAGAGAAACACCTGCTGGAATTTTCAGGCAAAGGTTCTCCATGCTTATAAATCCCAACTATCATATACACAGACTGTGGGAGATACAAGTCTGAGACACAAGGAGTGGTTAGAGTTTGGGAAAGAACCCTTGGGGGCATTTTCTTTCTACTGTCATGAGTGTTTCTAAAGAGATGGACATTATATCCACAGAGAGAGCTACCACATCGAGAAACATTCCATACAACTTTCCCCCTTTTTTATTCCTATCCTTTCTTTATAAATACTAAAGTCAGACTGTCGTATCATGATAATGCAATCTATAAATTCCTGTAATCAACTGATGGAGCAACATTAATTACAGAGACTTTGTGTGGGTCACGTGCATCTTTACATCCCTTTATAAAATGCTGACACGTTCCCTATCTAAAATGGATTACAATCATAGAGGATGATCCTGCAAATGCCTCCTATTGAATGTAGCATTTGCTATCATGAGTAAAGCCCACTGAAGCTACCAGAACCTCACATGGCTGGGACAAAAAGCTCTGATTCACATATATGACTAACAAAGATACTGAGGCCACAACATTTTTCATCTGACTATGCTTTTGCAGGTTGAGATTGAGACGGTTGACTCTTTCAACTTGAGAAACAGCCCAGGAGAGTAGGCTGCCTGTGAGATGACACAGGTAAGAAGTGCAGGAACAGATTGTGGTTCTCCTCAGAAATAATCTTAAAGATGGAAAAAGAAATTTGGAAATCTGTCTCAGGAAACCATTGGGTAGTTACATGATGATGATGATGAAGTTGAGATGGGAGAAGTACACGAGCTAAAAGGGCTATAGGAGATAATAGCAGAGATGTACCCAAGACAAGATTTGGATTTGGATTTAGACAGCAGGGACAGAAGGCTCAATGCTAATACAGAAAAGACAGGAAAACAATAAAACGATTCAAAGAGCAACAGGCTTCGTTGTGAGCAGCAGGGGAAGTGATTCTTAGCTACTCTGTTTGACTTTGGTAGTGTCTGTTGGTCCCAAGCAAGGATACAGAAGATAATGTCTGTGAAAGAGTTTCATACAGAAAGCATCCACTAGACTGGTTTCTGTTCTGTGTGCCTGTATCAGCCAGAGGGTATGCAGTGTAAGTTACAGAACAAAGCCATCTTAAAAATACTGTACTTAAGTACCTCAAGTAGTGCACACCTTGCAACACAACACCCTTGAATTGAAAGGAGCATGTTGTTCCTTGGTAAAACATGTAACTGCCTTTACTTGTCTCATTTTAAGAGACTGGTTTTAGTCTTTGGGAGCAATGAGTGGCACACGTTGTAGCTATTTTGCCTAAGGTGTGCTATTTCATTAATTGAATGTTACTTAACAAAATGTCATAGTTTCAAAAGGCATACTGTAATAAATTATTTGCAGGTTATCACTGATGGATACATAAATTCCACTGAAAGCATCAACTGTCATTCAGCAATAGCATGGCCTGAATATTTATTACCCTTTATTTACATTATATCTATTCTGTTTCATGGACAGGTAAGAATTCTAAAACACATTAAAAAATCATCTCCAATGATAAACATCCACAATGGTAAAATCAATCTCTTGTCATCCCCACCCAAAACAAAGCAATTATCTCTCTGCCTATGCCCTTGTATTAGTAAAGAATTGAGTTTAGGGAGAGTTCTTGCTACAGTTTCTGAGTATTATCAGACTCTTATTCCTCCACACACAATCAAAATCTCCCTACAAAGTCACCGATATCATGCAACGATCTGGGGGTAGAATAAAGCGAGAAACAAAGATTATTCTAACAGTAAGTAGCTTCAGTGTAGAGCATTATAAAGTTAAATTTCTGGTTGCTGGACTGAGTAACTATTTTTACAGCCCAGTGTAACTGAGAAAGGGACTGCTGACTATTCTAAGGTTTGTGTTAAGGCTCTTGGTATGCCCAGTGTGAACAAGAGCCTCCCCAGCAGCACGATACCACACGGAGCTGCCTTTACCTTAGTTTTCCAGAATAAATTACTAGCTGTTGACCATGAAAGATACAGTTTCAATAGCATGCTATGTAAATATTAGCTACGTTATTCTGAAATTCTTACATTTTCCAAAGTGATTTCTTTTTTTTTTTTAAGTACATTAGTGAGAGATACAGTAAAGTACATTTTTTTTAAAGTACATTAGTGAGAGATACAGGTCTTTTGGGTTACAGAGTCTGCACACTGCAACTTTTAGATGAAACACCAACCAAGACTGGCTAACAAAGATGTAAAAACAAAGGAGAGAAAAATATTTTTAAATGACTGGAAAATACAACTTGAAGTCACCAAGATGTCCCTATTAAGAGAAGAAATGTACGCTCGTGTTCAAGTATTTTCAAAGAATAAACTACATGAAAAAGGAAGGAATTAAATGAGATCTTAAGCATTTCAAGATTGTTGAAACAATGCAAGCTAAAGGGTTTTTACCATTCCTTCCTTTGCAGCAGGACTACCTTGTGTAAACGTGGGCATGTTGGGTACAAATCCAGGAATGTCAGGAAGTTGAAATACAGCTAGACAACAAATGTTGTCTAGCTCGTGTAATGAAATATAAAGCACCACTGCAGAGGTGGAATGGTGGCATTTCTTGCAATAAAATGCATCATGAGGTTCACATTTCTTTCACTGGGTTGGTTTTTGGTGTCGTTTGCAATTTGCAAGTGGTATACTGAGCTGAGCCTGGGTTTCACTGGTGTAAATAGAATAATTTTTTTAATGACTTTCACTTGCTTCTTATATACTGGTCTCTTAGGTCCATAAGGGATCTGGGGATACAGGGGAAAAATAAAAACAAACCAAAGCTAAAGAACTGGATTAAAACCAAAGCCTATATATGCTGTCTTCATTTATCGACAACTTTTGGAATTACTACATTTGAATTGAAACTGACAGGCCTCCACGTACTGCACTAAAGCAGTTTAAAGCTAATACAATAATTTAAGGGCTCAACTTCCTCCTTAGCATAAAAGTTTAGTGTTTTGATTTGTTGAAACTTGGGCAATTAGTAATGATACATTTGCTGACAGGTCTTAAGCAGCAACAATCACAAACACTGTACACATGCTGCTAGATTTATTTGTCAAAGTGCATGCTTTCTAAATCTGAGTAAAAATGGATTTTTTAAAGTGATTGAGATTAATTAAAGGTGTAACTCAGGGAAGGAAAAAAAATGAATCAGTGCACATTTATTTTCAAATCATTTTTCACTGAGCAGTTTGCAGGTTTAACAAGCAGAAGCTACTGACATAGCGTGCAAAAATTTCTGCTTTCACTTCAGGGAGAGAGCGATTTTTTTTTCTCATTTTTCTTTACTTTGGCTGTCTGAAAGCTAAGTGTCCAGTCCATGAAGTTCCTGCCAAGGCACCACAGAAAAATGTACATTTCTGAGGAGAAACTGATGTTACTTGCTCTCTGCAAGGTCTGAGAGAATACTCTCTGGATGAAATTTCTCAGAATTCCAGAGGCAAATACAGAAAAGCTTAAAAGACATATTTTTAAGCTTCCATATTTTCTCACTTAATTTTTTAATGCTTGAGTCTATAAACAACAACAAGAAGATGTAAATTACATGGCTTCAGCATGGGGTCCCAGGCTGCAGTGACTCAGTTGAAGCCTATGGCTTTAGTTAGTTCCCCAGCAGGTATTTTTACAATTGAAGTTTTTATTGTAATAAATAAATAAATAATCAAAGAAAAAAAAAAAACAACAACCAACCAACAACATATTTATATGTAAGAATCAAATTGTTGTAAATCAATACCCCAGGAAGTGGCTGAAGTGACCCCAGTTTACCCTGTGCAAATCTATCCCACATCATTCTTCCAGTACAGCCTGGTGCAGCTGGTGAGCACTGGGCAGGATCCAACCCCTGAACACCTTACCCAAACCACTGCTTCTGTCCTGAAGAAGAGGGGGAACAACTCTCACAGAGCAAACACCTTTCACCCAGGCTGTCAAGACTCGTCAGCCCCTGAAGCAATGGTGCCTCAACAGCTTAGAGCAGCAGCAGCTTGAATTTTTCTTTCAAGTAAGAGCAGCTGTTCTTTCCTCTTCCTGGAAGCAATATTTTCTGCAGGACAGGACAGGGAAGTTCAAGGAGGCAACTTAAGGGGCGTGAGAGAATGGGATGCAGTCCCTAGGATAGATGGTGGTGGGAAGTGAATACCAAACCATCAGAAACATATCTACTTCTCTTATTCTCCAGTGTGAAACCCAAGAGAGGTACTAAGGCTTAACATGACACCGTGGAACATGAAAATTGTTAGTTGTCTTCAGACCTAAGGACAAAATATTATTTATCAAAATTTTGGGCAGAAACTTCTATGTTAGAATGGACAGGTAGGAACACGGTGAAATGAATTCTTTTTGAATTGGATGCTATCTTAAAAAGTTCCTTCAGGTATTTTTACTTGGTATTTCAAAGAGCTTGTTAACAGACAGGCTTCTCAAAGCTCGTACCATTGCCATCCACGCCACTGCCCCTGCTCAAAGAACCAAGCCCTCAAAGGCAGCACATCTGAACAACAGAAATGAATGGAAGGTGAAAAGAAATTTTGAGTCAGAGCTGCTGTTCCTGCTCAGTTATTCTGGTACTGCTCTCCTGGGAACACTCTGCTCCCTGCCAGTGGCTGCAGAAAGAGGCTCTTGCTACCTTCCAGCCAGGCCAAAAAGGATAATCTATCTCAGTGCCTGTGAAAATCACATAATCCTTTTCCATCAGGAATAATATCCAATGGCACACTAGTCTGATACACAGAGGAGGAAGTCTGACACTTCTTGTTATAAAGGTCACGCAAGGAAACAATCTCTGCAGCTTCCAAACCAGAACCCACAGCTGACAAATTTCTATCCCCCCCACTATACGTGTTAGAGAGGCAATCTTCATCATCAACTTTTTTATTTATTCCAGTGACCAATTTTCACCTGCCAAGCTTAGAGCCTACATCTGGCTAGGTTTGCTCCAGCTCCAGCAATCGTTTAATCGGAGTAAACCTAATGGCAGCGTCTCTCCTCCCTGTGTAGTTCAACTGCTGGCTGTCCCCCTGCAGAGATACCTGTTGTGATTCTTGCAGGAGAAAAATGACCCATTTTCAGGTACACACAAAGAAGCATTACAAAATAAACCAAACTGCTGCCTGCAGTTCATCACAAGTTACAGAAACGTCATCACCTGCAGAAAATGTGTTATTACATGTATGAGACAGACCATAAGTGAAAGTTGGAGGCTCAATAGTCATAAATTCAGGCACAACCAGTAAGGAAATGTATTTTTCCTTGCTCATTTTTAGCCAACAGTATGTGAACAGCAGTTTGAAAAGCAGGTGAAGCAAGTCGGCTTGGAAAAACTACCGCACATTCAAACGAAGTAAGGATGGGATCAGGTCTTGTTATGTATTCATCTTCTTCTACCTTGTTAAAATCTAATCCAACTAGCACCATCCTCAAGACCTGGAACAGGCCCAGAAGAGCAAATCAAGCTTTCCTAGATGGCACAGAGCAGGCAGGTCCTGCCTTTCCAGATTATTAAAAGATCCCATTTTACATCCTAACGCTGTAGGCAGAAACAAGTCTGCAAGTCACCTTACATGAAGAAGTGGAGGAAGGTGTTACATCATTAAAAGCCGGGCTAGTATTTCTAACTGTGGGCACACATATTAGCTAATTGAATCACTATCTTCTTATCTTGAGAAGCCAACCTGCTCTTACTCCAGATTAAATTGCAAATGTTCATCTCTGAAATAGTACTGGAAATCTGAAGTAGGGCACTAACCTTTCTGTAGGCTTGAAGTGCTCTCCCTGAACCCCAGGCTTGCAAACAGCCAGTATTACTCTGATTGCTCAGATTGCTGGACCCAGAATATCTATCCATACTGGTATTTTGCCATTGTTTGTCACCTTCAGCTTTGACATTACATAAATTTTCATAACAGTTCAATATTTCATAAACAATGTACCTTAGGAAATAATAGCTATACATACATCTTACTGGTACTATGGGCATCAGCTTACTAACAGCATTTCACAGAGACCAAACAATTCATAATAAATGACAGAATTAGGAAATAAGTTATCCAGACTGAGTATCCTGTTCCTCCCCCTTCATCATTTTCAGGGACTCTGTCATTGGTATCAAGCTGAAAAGTCCACAGAAATATTGTAGGACAGGATTAAAATTCAAAATGAGCATGATAAATTGGAGAAAGAGCCTGATGAAAAAATGGTGACAGATCAATAAGGACAAGGTTATACATAAGGAATAACTAACTGAACAAATACAGGAGAGAAGACAACCTGAGAGAAAGATTTTGTAAGAAAAACTGGGGCATATTTTAAATGAGAAACTCAATACAAGTCAACAGCATCTAACTTTACAAATGAGGCAAATATGAAACATGTGATTTCATCTGCTTACTTTGTGCAGCATTTATAAGGCCTTAGTTGGAGCAGTGAACAAAGTATTCTGCAAGGAGTCCAGAAGAGAGCAAGCAAGTTTACAGAGGTGACACCCAGCAAATGGCTGGAAGGAGTGAGGTTGTTCAGTCTCAAGAAAAGCAAACTTCAGATGTCGAGAAGTCTGTTGCAAAAAAAAAAGGCAAGGAATTATGTATTCTCTGTAGTGGAGGAGGCAGAAGCAATGGATTTCTTTTTTTCAGCAAGGTCATTTTATTTTAGGCTTGAGTAGACCGCTCTGACCTGAGACTGCAAGATACCATGGCTACTTGCTACAAAGAACGGGGAACCTCTGTCCCTCAAGGTGAGAGCAGTGTCCCTCAAGCATGGTGAATGTTCCTGTGGCTTGGGTATTGGACCGGATGATGACTGCAGGAATCTCCTGGGAAGACTGTTAAAGGCTCTGTGGCATGATCACTGGTTAGGTTCTAACACGAAGGAAGCAATTTACAGTAAACAGACACACTTTTTTTGTCCTGCAACACCCCAGAATTGCAATGTATATTCCTGAGTGCTTCTGAACCCAGGCACCTGGCATTTTAGGGGAGACCAGAAGTATGGCAGCGAGCTGTTTCCTCCTGTATTCTGCCTGCAGCAAACCCACATCCAGCCCTCTCCCACATCCTGAAGCATGGGAAAACATTGTCACATCACCATCAGGTGGGGAAGTCAAACAGGCTCCTTTGGACACCACTGGGGTTTTACAGCCAGAGGAGTTAAAGGCAATGTGGTCCCACCAGTCATGGGCTGGGAATGCATCGAGCAGTCTTCCTGGGCTTGGTTCCATGGACAGGCAGGGAGGTATAGGTGTAGCATATATGAAAGCAGCATCTCCAACAGGAATAACTAGGAGGCATAGAAGCATCTGGACTGAAACAATAAAATGATGGCAGGTGTGGCAAAACCCTCAGTTATTTAGTCAACAACAATCCACCTCAGTATATTTGCTGTGAAGGAGGGAGAGGAAAGCTGGAAATAACAAAATGATCCCTGGAGGAAGGGGAAAAAAAAATAAATCCTTTTTAATGTTTTTTTTGTGACCCATATTCTTAAGCATTTATTCACATTGACTTTATAAAGGAGAGAAATACACATAATTTGCACTTAGGGATAAGTTGAAGGTGTCCATGCAATTTCATGGATGGCAGAATACCAATTTTGCTTAAATGATAGAGTCCCACCACATGTCTCTTATTTAAATGACCTGAAAATAAGAGATATGAAGGCGTAAGTAAGAACAGAAAATGAACCTAAATATATAAAACCAGTACATTCGGTGATATTTCCCAGTGTATGTTTCACTGTGAGCACCAAGCCCACTCTTGGAGATTGCTATCCCTCACATTAGCCCTCTTCAGAGTGGCCACCCTCATCACAAGCAGTACAGATTTCTGCTGGGTATATAGAGAATAAAAATCCTGACTCACCAACAAAGCCAAGAGAGGGAAGTTTTGTTCAGAAAGAACCACACTGTAATTTGTTGGAAGAGTGATATAGTCCTTCTGTGGGACCTGCAGTACAATAAAAGCAGCAAAAGCTGGAAACCATCCAGGATTTGAAATGTTGCTACTGCAAGTATTTTATTACCAAGTCAGAACAAACAAATGAGAAAGAAAAACAAAACCCAAACCAAACAAAACAAAAAAACAAACGACTGAAAAAAACCAACCAAACAACAAAACACACAAATACCAACCAACCAAAAAATAATAAACAAAATGTTGAGGTGTCCTGAGGACAGTTGTACCAGGTTTGTTTTCAAGACCATTTAGGGTTTAGATCATTAACCAAAAAAACCCAACTTGGTTTAATTCCATGTTTTGTCTCAACTTCAAGTCACTTTTGTTTCATCTACTGTAACACCTCTTGCCATATACTTTTTTTGCTCTGTCTTTATACACTTTCCCTCAGACACTGGTGGTACTTCTCTTGCTTTTCCTTAGCCTTTCTCTGTTCCACAGAGGAACCAATGTTAGTAAGTTTTATTAAAATTAAAATTTATTAACATTTTCCCATCTGGCTTCCAGTAACTACCATGAAAGCAACTGTTCCATCCTGAGTGCCCCACAGCCTTCAAACCCAATGTTCTTGGCCTCAGTTTTGCCCACTTGCTGTCTCCTCCTAGCTTTCACTCTCGTCCTTCCATCAAAATAAAAAGCCTCACTAGGTTATTAGGTAACATCTCACTTCTGAAGGAGGTTTCTTGACATCGAAATCAAACTAGGATGTTTGAATCCCAACAACAGTCCCCTATATGCTGCTCTTAACCAGGAGGTCAACTGTTTTCCTGGCCTTGAACATCTGTGAATCAACTTCTTGCCTGCCCTTATTTTGAGCATGAAACTCTACCCATATACTCTTCATGCAAAGAACGTCTTAAAAATACTTTTCTAAGAAAGTACACCAGCATTAGTCCTCAGAAATGAATGACGGAGACGAGCATCTCTTACAAAAGTGAGTGAAGTTTAACCTCTTCTGCTTGGAAATGCGATCATCGTTAAGTTCTCCAGCACTGTGTGTCTTTAGTATTCCCATGTAGGCTCAGCTCCTGTTCCCACTCACCTCAGTGGCAGCTGAATGCAGGAGATCGTTCTGTGGTGTGACAAGTGGAATCATATTTTCAGGTTTGATCACTTCATCCAAGAAACCCTTCTGGATGGCAGGGGGACCAAACCTGTACAAGCTCTGTCTCAGGATATCTAAAGGTCAGAAGACTGTCCCTCGCTCCCCGACCAGGAGGCTGCAGTAAGCAGCTCTCAGATAAACGAATCAGTGGTTCATTTTCTCCTGCACGTTCGTTATTCACTGTATAAGCATTTAATAAAAGCTTTACTGGAGCGCTTTTATTTCGCCTAATTCTTTTTAATTTTCCCTTGCTTTAATCAGCTGCATTTAATTCACACAAAATGAAGCACTGGGTTTGTGCTTTCCTTTGGGCCAAGTCATAGTACTTCCAGGAATCATTAAGGTACACAAGGGTCCAGCAATGTAAACTTACTTGTAATATTAAAAGGACTATTTAACAAGAGCAGTAACTGTTGATTTCCTTTCCAGATTTGTCGCAGTTCAAATGCTGAAAGTGAGTAAATACTGTATTTCATTACAGACCCATTATTCTGATATTTGTTCAAATAATGTGCTTTGTTTTCTATGACCTTAAGAAAAACAAGTGCCTTACTCCCAAGCAGAATACACCCCTTTGACTTCTAAAAAGCAGCAGATTTCAACGTGGCTCTGTACTGAGGCATCCTTGCACCTTTCTACCTTAATCTGTTTTCCTGGGTTTGGGGGTCTTTGGGAGACTTCTTAGTTTATTGTAACTATATCATCTCAATAAACTGAAAAATAGTCACTTTGGTCTTACTGGAAGGAAAAGTGTGTTAAGGTACGAGGAGTTTTCAAGGGTTTATTCCACTTACCAAAACAAAGGAGCACATTCACCAGAGCCCCCCTAGCAATGCCAGAGAGCAGTCCCGTGGCACTGAAATACCTCTCTGCTCCTGGGATGCGTAAATGTGTCAATTTTAAAAGACTTCTGAACTGGTAGATGAGTAATTCTGAGCAAACTAGGACCACAGAAACATTCTGTTAGACACTGCACCACCAGGGCAGAAGAAATTTCCTCTTCACCTTCTCTAATGGCTCTGAGGGGAAAACAGAACAACCCGTGGCACTGAATATTCACATCTAACTGGCAAATCACAGGCCATGTGTCTCAATCCCTATTTCTCTGCATTTGTTTTCCTGCATTTCACGTCAGAAGGGTAGCAGGCCTTGATGTTGTCCCTGCTGCTGAACACATTAATTGCAGTCCTTGCACAAAGCCACAGTTGTGCAGTAATACTCCCTAGCCCTATCTGTGAAACAAAGATAGGGGAAGGAGGAATAAAAAAATCCCTCCCCTTTCTTTGTTTTAAAGAGGGTGCCCTCTTCACAACAAACCAAAGGAAGCAGCCTACAACCCTAGTGAACCGCTTAGTCATCCTGAAGCACTACAAACCCACCCAGCAGTAACATCCATCACGTTATAAATATCCCGTTCCCGTTCTCTAGCAGATGGAGCACAGCACTTGCTTCGCTAATCAGCGGAATATAATTCACCTAAACTCTCAAACCAAATATATTCTTGCAAGAGGAAATTACTCAAATTCACCTGGTGTTTTTCTGAAGGAATACAAACCGCAGAGGGAAGCGTACGCCTTTGCTGACAAAAGCTCAAAGGAAAATACTGAAAATTAGTGGAAGACAATAAACAGAAAGTCCCATATGCTGTGGGGGAAACAAAGAATAAGCTGGCGTGTTTACTGGCTTATCAAAATATAGACTTAATTTGCTTCAAGAATTGAGGTATTTTCTGTATTTCAGTTTAAGCAGCGTACAGATTTCTTGAACTATCTAAACATAAAACTTCAAAAATATAAGATTTACCAGGCATTAGAAATGCAGCTGTAGTTCACACTAAGATATTTATTTTTATTTCCTGGCTGTTCACATAGTGCTAGAATATGCAGCAAGCAAAGGTGGGGAGCAAGAAAGAAAAGGGGAGAAATCTTGCATCCAATCCATCAACCCACTGATTTAAAGCCAAAATCAAAGGCAAAACCGGCAAGGTTCAAACTCTGAAAACAGACTGCTAATCACAAAAAAAAAGAAAAAAAAAAAGATTTAATGCAGAAGATTCTCTCCTGTTTCAACCCAGTTTTCACCTTTTCAATGGTAGTCTTTGGCAGAGAAGTACAGCAACAGTTTTGTTCTTTCTTCCCTGGATTCTCACTATTTCTGTACCAGGTCCCATGGACAGGCACTCTCAGATGTTCAAGAGGGTGAGTGAGCATCCTGGCTCCCCTCACCACGATCAGCAGCTGGTGGTTCAAAATCTCATGACTGAAGCTCCATGACCCTAATGCACAGGGAAGTCATCTAATAGTGATAATTAAACCAGAAGTTTCTACCCCACTTGACACAAAATGAGACCAAGAATGCTGCTCCCTGCAGGTATTATTCAATATCAGCCGCTCACCCTGTATCTGCTGAGACAAGGAATTTCTAATGAAAACCATGAACAGTAAGAGCATCAAACATTTCTGCAAGTAGAATATTCCTAGAAGCACAGAGATTACTTTTTGACCTTGAAAGGGAACTATTGAGAGCAACTTTATCTAAAATTCAGAAATGAGGAGAGAGCCTGATTTGACGAAGGCAGACATCTGAGTAAGTGGAGACTTCACAAGATCAGCCCCGTAATACGTCTGCGTGCGGCAAGGGCTCAGTGGAAGCCTGCAGCATGTGATGCTTGGGAAGTGAAGGTAATTCCACCTAGAGGTGTGCTCAAGGCCACTTTGCAGTGCTGTGTAAAGGTCATATTTTATTTAACTGAAAATATGGAAGGAAAAGAGTTACTTTGCCTTATGCAAGGAACTTCTGAGCAATCATTTAACTGCTTCTCTTGCAGTATTTCAATGAAAATGCCATTCTGCCTGCTGGCCTATTATCTTACTGGGACTGAGAAATTAGACTGGTCTGCACAGACAGCTTGTGTACTCCTACCTGAATTTAAACACTTTTGTAAAACTAATGTGGATCTTTGATTTGTCTGACCACAAATTCTGTAACAATGGAGTTCTGTTATCCTGTTTATGTCATTTTGAGACAAACAATTAAAAAAAAAAAAGAAAACCAAACAATCTGAACTGATGCTTAAAGAGAACAAATTATAGCCAATCAGGCAAATTTGAAGCATCAGAAACCTTTAAGCTTTTGAGATGAGAGCGAGCTGAATCCTCCTTCAGGCAGACAGTATCTAGCTGCCACCCTTCCAAATGCTGGTGGGATAAACCACCACCAGACTGGAAATGGCACTGAAATTGCTGGAGGGGGAGATGTGAAGAGAAAAGGGACTTTCCAAGCCTTAGGTTGGAAAGAAAGGTTACACTGTTGTTGAGGAAAGACCAGAGGAAAAATTCAGAAAGGTTTCTCTTTGCATGTGAGCCATAACGAGCTGGGTGTAAAGCTAAAGGGCCAAATTATGTATTTTGAAAGAGTTCTAAATGAAGGAACATATGCGTTAACATATTTCAAGTGATATGTTTTAAAAACATTATCAAGCTTTTATGCACATGTTGCATCGCTCAGCTCCTAAATTTTGCTGCGAGATCTGTGGGAAGAGATAGCCTGCTTGCTTTGATTCTCAGCCTTCGTTTTGTGTGCTGCCTGAACACATTCCCAAATGTGCTTTGAGAACAAAATTAACCCCTGATGGGCAATCACCGAACACATTCGGTGATATCTCCTAGTTCAGTAAAACAAACTTATCTAGGACCTGTTACTTCATCACCAAGTAAATCAGCAATACTACTGCAGTCAATGAAACTGCACTAATGGAAGACCCAAACTGAGCTCAAAGACAACGGCTTAAGTGTCATTTTGCCTAATGTCTACAGAGGTACAATAAGAAATAATATATATGGGCACAATAATGTTTTAAGGTGTTCTATATTTAATTTTCAAGCTCTTTATATGCTCAGCAAGAATACCCCAGAGATCTGAAAGCACAAAGGGTAGCCAATGTTTACCCAAGTCCTGATATGCAGCTCATTTTTTTTCAGTGCCTCCTCAGCCAAATTGTGCAAATGCAGGAGGCATTCCCCTGCAAAAATGTTTCTCAGCCCGATCCTAAAGAACGTTGACACGCACAACTGGTATTCATATTGAACATTTCAGCCTCAATTATGGAGATCAAGGGGTTTTTTTGATCTAACAACTTCAGGGGGTTGACAGGTATTTACTGTACAAGTCAAATAAAAGACATCTGAGAGCTGCACGAGCACAAACACACAGTGACAGCAGGACAGGACGCAGCAACTGGCAACAAAACTTTCCAATGATTTCAAAATTAAAAATGATCATTAGGGATCTCCTGCTTTCAGCAGGGGAGTTGGACTAGATGACCTCTAGTGGTCCCTTCCAACCCAGACATTTCTAGGATTCTATGATTTTAGGACAGAAATAACTGTATAACAAAGCCGTGCTCTGGTCTGAATGCCAATCTTCCGTTGCTTTTAAATGGACATTTAAAATAGAAAATCTAATTTATAGAAGGTAAGTACAAGAAACTTGAAGCTTGCATGTAGTGAATAGGGCCGGTGACAGAGGTGGCTACAGGAAAAGGCAATGGATAGTTTATGTCAGCAGTTGTCACAAGATTTCTGGTGCTAGGGAAAGATGGTCTGATGACTGAAAATGGGAAGAGAGGTAGTGATGAGGTTAAGATACGGTCATTACTATGGACAATACTCTGGCTCTTGTTCTACTAATTTCTTTACTAGGATTGGTGGAAGCAGAATACAGATCTTATCTTCTCATCTTTATTTTCTTAAGATTCTTTTCTTCTGAGTACAAAATTTAAGCTGCTATGTGGGTGAAAGTAAGAACTCATGAAAATAAACATTGAACAAACCGAAGACCTCAGAAGTTTGTTATGTTGGGGTTTGATCCCATGAATCGAGAACCACTGGAGCCCATGAGAAGTAGCAACACTGCACAGAGCCCTGTTCTCCCACCCTCTCCCTAAGCGACTGGCATTGCTAGGGGCAGGATTTCTTTGTCACATGGGGAAAACTTCCGCTCTGTGGGAGGGACCCATTTTTTACCACAGTCTCAAACAGGTCCAGAAAGTTTTTCCCATCAGGCTGCCAAGAAGATGAAGAGGTGCTTATTAAGCACACACACAATACTTACACTGAAGTTTTAGCAGCCAGCTCAAGAGCTTGTGGTTCTTCATCAGATTTCATTCAGAT